>JASDQU011101181.1:49469-61844 GCA_032191745.1 Picea mariana | reverse complement strand
TAATTTCATAACAAATAGATGCATATTAGAATAATCACACCTGGGTTGCATTGTTCCTTTGAATGTGTTGGATCTTGAGATCCTTCTGGATCTATGGCAAAAGATCCCTTCTCCTGCAAATACTCTTTAGGGTTTAACCATTAACCATATGTGAGTACATACCTCGGATAGCATTGGCAGGTAGTGGCTCCATCTGGTAGCAGCAGTAATCATTACCAAAAACTTCAAGAGTGATTGCAACTGGTTCTACAGCTGCAACTGCAACATGTACTGCAACTGCAACTGGTTCTGAGACTGCAACTGCAACTGCAACTTAGGGTTTTATGAGAAAACCCTAATTTTTCAAACTTCAAATTTTGAAAATCTAATCCAGGGGATAGATGCGCTGAGGTGAGGCGAGTATGCTGGTGTACTCAGAATTTCGAAAATCCAAATTTTACCCCTTTAAATCTGCTATGCGGATTTTTGGACTGGTGCTTCTGGTACCTCTGGTACTCTGGTACTTCTGGTACTCTGGTTTTCTGGTACTTTGTGAAACTAGGGTTTCACTTTCCGGAGGATCTAGCCACTGAAAAGGTGCGCTCTAGGTGCCAAATTGATCCTTGGGGGAGGGCGCAACTTTCTAGGGTGATAAATAGCTGAAAACTCTCACTTTTTCAAAACCCTAATTTTGGGGTCCGGTAACAGTGACGTTTTTCCTCTTGCAGATTGTGCTTTCTTCAGGTTGGCTTTGATACCATGTTAATGTTTATGCCATTATTATAGTTCTTTGCATTTCATAAGATAAAAGCATAATAAGAACAAGATCACTGAGAAATACACATCCACAATAGACACAACATTTATCGTGGGAAACCCTCTAGGGGAAGAAAACCCAACAAAACTTCCTTATCATAAATAGCTTATCAAATGTTCAAGAGATAACTCAACCAATACAGAAAATCCTCCTCCAAGAGATGCGCCACCCTTCTTCTCCTCTCACCAACTTGGAATTGCAGCTTGCCTCATAAGATCATGAGCAAGTGAAGTGTGTGTAAGAAGTGAGGCGCTAGCCTCTTATTTATATCAATCTGGCACGTGTGAAGAGTCACCATCTGGTAGGGCCTACCTCTCACTCTGGGTGGGTAAACCCACCTTTAATTAATTCTGGCCCTTTCATTATAACTGCTGGGGCCGACTTCTTATTCTGGACTTTGTAATTGTCCGATGACCAATCCGCAAAAGGGGATTTTGTCCTTATATAGTTACCGACTTGATTAATCCTCAATGGGGATTAATCTAATAACAATAATATTAATAATGACATGACTAATCCTCAATGGGGATTTAATCCAATAACAAAATAATAAGAATGCTCTTCGCAGTTACATTATTTCAACAAATGATGCCTCATGTAAAGCCTCCTTGTGTGTTTGGCTGTGATAAGCTTAGGCATAATTGGTGCATGACCCTTTCGATTATAATATTACTAGGAGTATCCGGGTCTAACACACAATTATGGAGAAGGAAATTGTTGATTTGGAGAGTAATGTAAAAAGGTGTAGGTTCCCCATATTTTGTTTCCATGCTCCCAACTTGGTAGACAACAGGGGATTCTTCTTCAAAATTGTCTTCCTCATCGATTTGTGGCAGGGAGTATTCAACATCTTCAACCTTAGGGTTTCTAAATGTATCTTGAGTGAGTTTGAAATCCTCAGGAGGCTCATTTTGTTGAGAGAACAAAGAAGCATCTTTCATGTTTGAGAAACCCGTGCTCCATTTTCTAGGTTAAGCACTATATTCTACCTCTATGATCTTTGGGAGGTTACGCTTCAATTCTGTCATGCTCTCATCATTTGGTTCCCAGATGTCATTATCGTTCAAGAGGTTAATCTGATGGATGGAATTGCTGAACCTAAGATTTTCCTCAATTTGGCAAGCAACTTCTTGGGCCCTTTCTAGGCTTGTAGGTGATCGTTCCTTAAGGGTAATTTGCAGAGTTCCTTTTAGGGAGTTTAAGTAATGCTAGAGGATAGCGCCCTTTGGAAGAAAATCTGGTGGAAGTTTGCTAATGAGAGTGTTGAACCTATCCTTGAATTCCCTATTGTTTTCGTCGGTATTTTTTACAAAGTTCAAGGTATTGAGAATAAAAGGATGCCAAGCTTTCTTCCTTACCCCATCTCTTCATGAAAGTTTGCCTCAAATCTTCAAGAGTTCGATGCTTCCATTCGGGAGACCGTTAATCCAACCTCTGGCACTCCCGATGAGTGAGCTCGCAAAGAGCCTCATGAAGGTGTCAGGGTTTTCTTCTCGTGATTGGTGAAATTCATATCCCTCATAAAACTTAGTGCAATGTGAGTTGCCACAAGATCCTACTTCTCTCGAGAATCTAGGTATCCAGGAATCAACCTTTTGGGGGAGATCATGTGATCCTCCTTGGGTGTTAGCTAAGTCCAAAGGGCCAAAAGGTTCTTTGTGAGACCATTTAGGAGGATCCATAGGGGCAATAGGAACTATAGGAGAAGAAAGTGTGTAGTGATGTCCACTACGGGTTGTCATTTATGGAGTCGCCAGATAGTTTTCTTGAAACTATCAAAGTGATGAGAGCATCACCCTTAGTGGAGTCGCCAGGTAAGCCTTGCAAAGTAAAGGATTTTGAGGAAAGGCTTACCGAAAAGTTTCGTCTTTGAGGAGAATTGACTCAGTGTTCCTTGACAATGGCGCCAAAATGTTATCACACAATTCGTACTTGTCCAAAAGGGAAAGGCAAGTGGAGGGCAAATTGGCGTAACAGGAGGTTGTCCTATCACTGTCACCTTAATAAGACACCTCTTTCTATTTAGAGGTGAAAGCCTAGGGGAGACGTCCTCGGTGACCTGGGGGTTTGAGAAGGCAAAGGTTGAGGTATCAAGAAACGTTATCACCTCTCACAACTCACACCGATCAGAAAGTCCCAAAGGTTTAACAAAATGAAGCAATGATATGCTTAAGTGTACCTGCTCGGAACAAAACAAGAAGAAAACACTATTTCGCAAGTACAATTGATGTTAGTTCTTCGTAAAACTTTGGACTTGTCAATGAAAGCAATAAGTTGATATAAATGAAGCAAACACAAATCTATAACAACAATGTATATATGATGATGGCTTCACAATTATTGCCTTAAACAAGCTTCAAAGTGACCAAAAAATGATAATCTAACAATAGCAATATGCTATCACTTGTCAGAAGCTAATGAGGCAATGTAAAAATCAACTTTAATAATTGCTTTTAGGAGCTTTTACTGCTGTAATAATTGGCTGTAGCTTACTTTTGTAACAACAACAAAAATGTTAGTAGATTAGTCTAATCTAGGGTTAGGAAAGGTTAGCAAATAGCTTGAAGTATAAGATTCAAGGGTTTGTTCTCATTAATCAATCAAGTATAAGGTCTAGATCAGTGTCTTTAGGGCTAATGGAGTCACTTTTTGTAGAAACAATCTTGAAGGAAACAAATAATAATATGTGAACTAAGGACAAGATGGATGATGGTTGAGGTGTTGGTAACCCAAGGCCTCAATCACTAAACCCTAGAGGGAAAACGACTACTAGGAAGTAGGTAATAGCGGTTTTCCTTTTTGTTTAGCTCAAGCTTGAGGTAAATAAAGGCTTATGAGGCAAATGATGTTAGAGTGCTACAATGGTATGTCTCTAACACATGCTTCAAAGGATAGGTCTTCTAGCAAAATCTAGTAGGTGAAAAGCTATTGAGATAAGGACAATAGCATGTGCTTAATCTCCTAGGGTTTTAAGCTAGCAATTTCATAATCTTAGCAAAATGCAAAGTAAAGATACTATAACCATTCAAAGGAAAGAAGAATTGCATAAATTCACTTACATTCACCAAGAAATAATCTAGCAAATACCCGAGTTGAAGACTTTCCACCAAGAAAATGCCAAAAAAATACCAAGATAAGCCTCCTCCAAGAGTTGTGCACCACTTAATTTCAACCAATAAGCCTTAAAGAGGCCGAATTTCAGACCTCACTTGTGTGAGTCGAAGAATGATGAAAAAATACAAGGGACAAATCCCTTATTTATACAATCCAAATGACCTTTAATTACAAAGTTAGGTCAAAAGAGGTCGACATGGCCAGTTTACATGAAAAATCCAATTTTACACAAAATTGTCAAATAAAACCCTAATTTTATCTTTTTAGGGTGACGTCATGCCCCTTCTAGGGTGACGTTAGCCTTCTTGCTGGAACGTTAGCCCTCCAAGTGAAACGTTGGGGCTCAAAACCCCTCAGGAACTACCACACGTGCCAACCAAAGCCGTCCTGAAGATAGATACCTCAACTGGGTGACGTCTAGGCTCTGGATGATGATGTCAAGGGCCATCAAGGGCCAACGTCATGGTGGGAGGGCAAGACCCCCCTGGGTCCAGGCCTGCCAAGCTGTCTCTGGTGGAACATCCTCTTCTCTCTCTGGTGCAAGCCTCTAGTATATGTCTACCACTGGTTGGGGTCTCAACATCCATCTGGTGGGCTTTTAGCCCTATGGAGGTCCGAGCTAATCATCTCCCCATATGTACCTGTCCGTCGGGCGTGGTCCTGCAGCAACAACAAGTACGCCCTACATGGGCTCATAAGTCACAGGGATCATAGCAATGCCAATCACATCTAATAATCAAGTTACCCAATCATGTGCAAAAAACCCCCATTTCCTAGACAAGTGCTCAAAGATGTTATGCTATTCTACAAGCCAGGTTTGGAGAGGGTTTCAGGACGTCCTATTGGGCTAATTCTCCTTAGGTGTGGGATGTTTCCAGGTGAAGACCAATCTAGGTCATGTAAGTGCATGAGATGTTATGGGGATGTTTGGGCAAGGGGTGCAGTGATGATAGGGAAATGTAGGGCTTACCTGTGGGTTCCTCTGAAGACAGTGAACTACACCTTGTCATGGATGCAAATGTTTCCTAGCCCATTCAATGCCTTTTTACTCTTTTATCTTATTTCTTTTTCTTTCAAGAGAATACCTGGGGGACACTGCCCTGGTGTGGTGACCAGTGGTGACAGCGTTACCCACAAACATTTCACGGAGATGAGAAGGATGGCTTGTGATGAGACCCCCTTTCTCTTAGCTATGCCACCAAGAGCCACCACCCTGGCGTGGTGACTAGATGAATAGTAGTGTCATACCGCTAGATGCCCATGGACCTAATAGGCTAGCTCGTGATGAGACACCCTATCCACCAACTAGGTCTTGAGTTTTATCTTTTTATGGGTCCCCCCCTTTTTTCTTGCTGAGAAGCCATTTATTGCTTTCTCAGGGATCCCTGGGCGAAGCATCTCAAGGTTTGATCTTTTGGCTTTTATCTTTTGCCAACTACTTTTACCCTCTGGGCCTTTAGCCCCTTCTTCCCACAAGGCAAGGTACAACCCATTACTAGCTTGGCAAACCCAATTCATACATGTTGGGAGACATAAATGGGATGTAGTTGGTTTTGATATGGACCCCATTTATGACACTGAGAATCATTTTCGAGTGTTGCCTTCACAGTTATCACTACAGAATGCTTTTGATTTTGATCAGTGGCAACAAGGAGATGATATTTTTATCCATACGTTTCAGACACCCAAGGATGACCTAGTGCCTTGTCTTCCTGATGATTTTCAGTCTTACCTTGAGGGTTCTAATGAGCACTCCTCTGAGCACTTGGATTTATTCCATGAAGAAGATTATGAACCACCATTGTGCTCAGGTCTTGATAGGAGTAAGAACATTATTTGCCTGAAAAAGGACTCTTGTGACATCTTTCTCCAACCACCTCCGATTACTTTACCTTGCTATGTATTTAAAGGTGTAGTTGGGAAATATGTCTTTTGCATTAGTTTTCCTCTGAGGCAAACCCTAGAGTCCAAGGGTTGGTTGACTACTTCAAGAGTAAGTCTGTTATCTCACCTTTTCAACCTTCCCTTAGCAATTTGCCAGTCATCTTCTAGATCGTTGTCAATCCCTTCTAGGATTTCAGATTATGAGGACGTCCTAGGTAGCTAGTTTTCAGACCTTATGAGTCAGTTTTTTGAACCTTTGACTTTTCACGATCCCTTCCTGAAGTGGATTGAGCACTTCCTCGAAGATTGACTTGGCATGATTTTATCCCTCCCACCCGCCTCCATGAGTTAGACTCTGATTTCCGACGATACTATACATTCTCTAACCCATGTTATTTTTGTGCTTAACTTGTCACTGTTTTGGTTCATGATGAAGCACAAAGGCAGGTATTGTGGGACATTACTGGATTGGTTTCACTGGTCGTTTGACTACACCTAACATCCAACCAACAGGTAATTACAGGTAAGTAGGCATTTGCATTCATTGTATATACCATTCACATTGCATGCTAGAGTAGTTGCTTTCACACTTATACATATGTTTGCTTTCAGCTATACATATATGAGCTGGGGGTGATATCACCACCCCAAATGATTACTGATAGTTGCTATTGAGATCAAGCAGGTTACAGGTTATGCCAGAGATGCTGAGGTTCTCATGCGCTCTACGATGAGCACATGTCCTCGAGTTGGAGCCAGATGTTATCCCCCAATTTTAGGGATAACTAAGGAGATTATGTCTCGAGGCCCACAAGTCCTAGACATGGAGTACCGAGAGCCAGATCGACTTGAGCATGGCCCTGGAGGGCCCATCTTTTCTTCCTTTCAGCGCCTCCACTTTGTCAGCAGCAACAACATCCATCACCTCGGCTTGGTCCTGTATCAGAGATGGTTCTTGCTCCATGAGGTAATGAGTCCGGGTATCATGGTATGTGTCACTCTGATCCTCAAAACCTTTGAATATGTGCATCTAGTTCTTTTTGTTTCAAACGGGTGCTTGGATCTTATTCTTATCCACTTGACCATGTCTGGGGGGAATGACAAGATGCCCTAGTAAGCCTGTGCCCATAGGTTTTGAGTTTCCACTGGGGGGATTCATGAAAAGTCATCGTCCGCTCCCGTCATACTTACCACTTTCCATCTTACTTCCCACTCATCCATCCCATCACATTGGTCCGGGCATTGGGTTGGCCAATCATTTAGGGGTTGCACCTTGCCTTGTGGGAAGAAGGGGCTAAAGGCCCAAAAGGTAAAGGCAACTGGCAAAAGATAAAATCCTAAAAAATAAAACCTCGAGATGCTTCACCCAGGGATCCCCGAGAAAGTAGTAAAAAGCTTCTCAGCAAGAAACAAGAGGGACCCATAAAAATAATAAAACAAGGCCTAGTCAGAGGATAGGGGGTCTCATCACGAGCTAGCCTATTAGGTCCATGGGCATCTAGCGGTATGACACTACTAGTAGCTGGTTACCATGCCAGGGTAGTGGCTTTTGGTGGCATAGCCAAGAGAAAGGGGGTCTCATCACGAGCCAACCTTCTCATTTCCGTGAAAGTGCTTCTGGGTAACATTGCCACCACTGGTCACCACGCCAGTGAAGTGTCCCCTGATTAGATTCTTGAAAGAAAAATTAGTAAAGAAATAAGAATAAAAGGCATGAATGGGTTTGGAAACATTTGCATCCAGGACAGGTGCAACTCGCCTTCTACAAAGCCACGCACAAGATCATACCCGATGGACAGGTACACATGGGGAGATGATTAGTTTGGACCTCCATGGGGCTGAAGAGCCCACCAGATGGATGCTGAGACCCCAGCAGGGGGTAGAGACAGATCAAAGGCTTTGCACCGGAGAAGAGCAAGACGTTCCACCAGAGGTAGCCAGACAGAGCCTTACCCAAGGGGGTTGTGCCCTCTCCACTGAGATGTTGGCCTTGGAAGGCCCATGACGTCACCTATGACCTCCTATGACATCATCCAACGATATGGGAGCTTGGGAGGCAGTTGTGGCATGATTGGCACGTGTGGCAGCTTCCAGAGGCCTAAGGAGGGCTAACGTTTTGCTCTAGGAGGCCACAGTTTCCCTAGAAAGGGCTAACGTCACCCTAAAAGGACATGACATCCTCATTATTTGCTTGATTAGGGTTTCATTATGACATTTTAATGTAAAACAATATTATTGTGTATTTTGGACTTGTCTGCCTTTTGATGACTTAAAATTTAATTAAGGTCATTGGTATGGTATATATTGAGGGTTTTAATTCTCATATTTTCATTATCTTTCACTCACACTTAGTGAGGTCTGAAATTTGCGCCGTACTTTAGGGTTTTTGGCTGAAAATTGATGCACACTTGTTGAAGGAGTCTCTTTCTTGGCTATTTTGGAAATTTCTTGGTGGAAGGTTTACAACTAGGGTTTGGCTACATGAATGCTTGGTGGATGTAAGTGAATTTCTGCAAAACACTTCTTTATTGAATGGTTATGGTATTGTTTACTTGCATTTTGTTATTATAATTTGCTAGATTAAACCCTAGGGGACAAGCACATGTTGGTGTCCTTGTTTCATGTCCCTACTAAGATAAGCCAAGAGCCATTTTGATTTGCTGAAGTTAGATAGAGCCTTGCCATAGCAACACTCTACTTCTATTCTTCTAGCCTAGTCGTTTTTCATCTAGTCCTTGAGCCAAGGAAGGAGAAAACACACTAAGGCAAGGGTTTCTACACCTTAGTGAGCCGTTTTCTCTAGGGTTTGATTGATGAAGCCTCGCCTTAGCAACACTTCATCATTAAACTCTCTTGTCCTTGGCCATAGCACTCATCACTCAAGCTAGCAGTTTTTATCTTGTTGATGAGCTAAAGAAGGAGGAGAAAGCACTAAGGCCTAGGGTTTCTACACCTTAGTGAGCTTTTCTCCCCTAGGGTTTCATTGTTGAGGCCTTGCTTTAGCAACACCTCAACATTTAACCCTCTTGTCTTTGGCTATATCATTATCATTTCGGCCCTTCAACATTTGCAGCTATTTTGTCTCCATTTTCCCTAATAACGCACTGATCTAAGACTTCTTGTATTGAGTACCTTGATCACATACAACCTTTAAACATTCTTGAACAACTACTAATCCTTCTAACCCTAGCTTAGACTAACGCTTACTAACCCTATTGTTGCTATCATCTACTTAAGTTATCTTTATACATTGCAACATTTATTATATCTTGAAAGCAATTGAAAGATTGGCTAAAGCATTGCTCCTAGTATTGTTACATTGATTGCTATTCATCATTGCAAAGTTTCTTTAGCATTTATTGTGAAGTGATAGTGTGTAATCATTGCTATGGTATAAACATCTATTTACTTCATCAATATTATTGGTCAATTGCTTATTATCAGAAAGTCTTTGATTATATGAAGTACTAACCAACGAGTAATCTTGCACATGTATAGTTCTCTTGTTGCTTTGTTCTCGGGCAGGTATACTTTTTGGTTATTACTTATCTTTATTGGTTGATTAGCTGGGACTTTCTGATCGGTGGTGACTTGTGAGGGGGAAAATATTACCTAGCCTTTTAAGCCTTTGCCTTCTCAAAACCCCAGGTCACCGGGGATGTCTCCCTTAGGCCTTACCTCCCTAGATAGAAATAGCTACCCCATTGAGGTGACGGTTGTGGGATAGTCTCAGTTGCACCAGTTTGCCTTTCTTCCATCCATCTTTTACCATAAGTACAAGCTGTGCGATAACAGAGCCAAAGGGGTAGCTAAGGTCTAGGAGTGTTGTAAATGACCATGCTAGACATTTCCTAGAGTCTTGCGGAATTCCGTTAAGTTTTGATAGGATTTTTTAAATAATTTAAATTCGCGCAAACTAGGGATTTTAAATTATTTTTGATTATTTCCATCCAAGTATATTTTATTCTGTGTGCTGTAATTTATCTTTCAGCAAGGAAAAATACAAGGTAGTAAAGTATCTAAGTGTTGGGAGTTGAGATTTCAACATTAAGGACAATTAAATTACTATTAACTCTTATTAAGGCTATTGATTATTTAAACCCTTGTAATGACATATTTGTTAGAAATAATAGATGTGCTCGTTTAATCATAGACGATATAGCAATATTGTCACCCAACTATAGGCCGAAGCCACCCCCGAGCACCTTAACCTTGACAAATATTGATTCCGGAAGCAAACCCTAGGCCTAATAGCCAATCAATGTAGCGTACCTCTCTCCAGAGCTAGCATACAAGGCATAAAGTCCAAACCATAACAAATAGAAAGTTTGAGCCTAAACCGAGAAATATGGATTGTAGTAGCCGCAACTGCAGCTACTCCCCAGACTTGCGCACTGCCTAGTTTCTGCAGTGCACACTTCTTCACTGCTGCAATTTTGAGCTGTGTGTGCCAAATGAAATCTGGCTACCTGTATTTATACTGTTTTTCCTGAGCTGTCTGGGCCAACTTCTCATTTTGGAGGCTAAATACTTAATATTAAATATTTCCTTGAGCTGACTTGTCTTCTAGGGTTATGTTCAATGCTTTAGGGTTTCTTCTTGCTTCCCGGAATATTCTATTCTCGTCAGGGTTACATGTGGAGGTAAATACCTCTCACAGCTACCATAATATCAACAATATTAAGGCACATAATGTTATATGCACATAAGATGACGCCTTACTCTTTACATGAACTTTATATACTTGTATTCTTGATTACCGACTTTTTTCAATCGGTGTTTTGGTAAGTGACATGTGTTATGTTTGTAAGGTAAGACAATTTATGAATTGATGAGTTTGAGGAATGGAGAAACCAATATGGGCTTCCTTTTCTTATATTTCTCCAATGAATAATATTATACACCCTGTTGCCTCTCTTTATCTTTCCATCCACATGAAACTCTCTTCCCCTTATTTGAATGAAGCGTTGAACGTGATATAGCACACTGATTGTTTCACTATACATATATTTAACTTTAAACTTGATAGGATGATACAAAAGTAACCCTGACAATCATTTGTAGCTATCTATGCTTAACTGTAAAGTTAATTGACAAGTTTTAGGATTTGGAAGTACAGACATTGTTGTTTGTTTTCAGATAATTTGCTGATGGACATGGTACTTTCTAATCTGTTCCTAAATTCAGAAGTCTGCTTTCCATTTAATTTTATGGTTTCTTACTTTATTTCTTGCCGCTGTTTTGTTTTTTAATAGGGCATCGGCAATATTTGTTGGAGTTTATGAACCAGTGAAGAAGAAATTGTTAGAGATTCTTCCAGACAATTATAATGCTATTGCTCATTTGGTATGTTGGTGAGATTGAAATGTTTGATCTTCTACATGTCACACAACCCTTTCTCTAAGTTGAAGAACAATGATAGTAATTCAGGAATTTAGATCCATAGTTCTGAGTTCAAGGATTGCACTTGTATATGCATCTGTTTAGTGTAATTTGCTGTTTATTCTGGTTTTTCCTGTCTGAGATGATAGAAACAGACTCATTAATGTCCCTGTGAGGAATTAGTTGTAATTGAATATAAGATTTATTAATTTTAATCATGCCTACAGACACAAAGTAACCACGTTTCCAAGATCAGAAGCTGGGCCCCTTAGACTAGTACAGTGATTTCCTCTCTAGAAAATTTTTAAATACACTTGACTGCTTACCTAATTGACTATAAACTTTCAACCATACCATCCATATAAAACAAAATGGCTGCATGTTTTAATCAAGGTTCTTGATACATGTCTACCATCCTGGATATCATCAACGATGCATAAATTGGAAACACTTTTTCCTTAGTGCATGATTCTTTATAATCAAGAGCTTGCTTTCTTCATAATCTTGTGACACTTCCTATGAGGAAGTATGAAGATTTTATTGGCATTCATAGCTTGGGGGAGACCCTAATAAGAAATAATCATTTTTATGGTTAGTAGGAAGCTTGAAGGTATGGCATTTTTGTTGATTTACAGAGGACATATGCACAAGACAAGGTACAAGATGTAGATAAGAATCTCTAACTCAATTTGATGTTTTTTCATTGCACAATTACATGTATTCATAATGTTACCGCCTGAACTAGCAGCCTTGTGAAAAGTCTCAACATACGTGCTAACTTGGGGCAACAAGATGGGAAATGCATCATTGTCACCTCAGTATAATTTCCCCTTCACTTTAGGCCAGATCCTAGAAGCCAAGGGGGGTATCCCTATTTGATTAAGTAAACCTCTTAGTGAATTAATTACTGTGCAATCTTATGATTTACTTCAAAGAAATTCACAAAATGTATAACAACTAGATGCACAAGGTTTTCAATATGTAATTAAATGCTTGAAAGCTAACAAGATAGGAACAATAGCATAAACTGTTGAAATAATGTAACTGCGAAGAGCATTCTTATTATTTTGTTATTGGATTAAATCCCCATTGTGGATTAATCATGTCATTATTATTATTTTTATTATTAGGTTAATCCCCATTGAGGATTAACTAAGTCGGTAATTGTATAAGGACCAAATCCCCTTTTGCGGATTGGT
>JASDQU011101181.1:31789-45805 GCA_032191745.1 Picea mariana | reverse complement strand
CTCCTACAAAGGCACCCACAGACAACACCAGCCCTTGGTCTTACTATAACTGGACATCCCTAAAACCATATCACCTCATTACACATGGCTTGAATAATCCTTTGAGGAAACTTTCCATCTCTTGTGGGTATTAACCCAATAGGTTGTCTTCCTGGTTTCCTTAGCTTTGTGTAGTAGATCTGTGTAATGTCTTTGAGCTCTTAGATGATATGACATGGATTTCATGCATATGTTTGATAACTTTAATGATGAGATATGATTTACATTGCTATGATGTCTAGGACTAATGAGCCCATGGAGGGCGTAGTTTTTGATGTGCAGGACCATGCCCGGCGGACAGGTACCAGAGGATCGGTGCACATGGGGAGATGATTAGCTCAGACCTCCATGGGGCTGAAGAGCCCATCAGATGGTTGCTGGGATGGCAGAGGCGGGACAGAGTTGTGACTAGCCCTTGAATGGAGAAGAAGAAGGACGCCCTCATCAGGACGCTTTGGCAGAGATTTGACCTATGGGGGATCAGCCCCTGCAGGTGGTATGATGGCTTTGATGGACAGGACGCCACCAGGGCAGGATGGACGTTTCCTGGAGGATGTGGCAGTGTGTCTGGACCTTGTGGCACGTGTGACAGCTTGCAGGAGGCCCAGAGGGGCCAACGTTTTGCCTCTTGGGTGTTGATCATGCCCAAAAAGGGCCAACGTCTCCCCCAGAGGGGCTTGACGTCTCCCATTTTAGCTCATTTTGGCATTTTTAGCATTTAATGTGACAAATAATTAAATAATGTTGAGTCAGCCATGTCGGTTGTTTTCCATGACCTATTTTGTTAATTAAAGGTCATGAGGATGATATAAATTGAGGACGTTTTAGCCTCATTTAAACATAACACAACTTGCTCTCTTGTGAGAGATATTCTTTTAGCTCTTGTCTTGGATATTTTTGGTCTTTTGGAGTGAGGCACTACACTTGGAGGATTATCTTTGGCATATGCATGGTGCTTTTTATCATTGGAAGGTGTTACAACTAGGGTTTGATTATGCTCTTCATTGATTTGTAAGTATATTTTGCATGCAAAACTTCTTTATTGAATGGTTGTAGGTAGAATTGCTTACTTGTATGGTTACATTGTTAATATTTGCTTAATCATTAAAACCCTAGGGAGCCAACACACAAGTAGGTTGTGGCTTCATGTCCCCATGGTAAAAGCTTGATTAGCCATTTGATTAGAGAAGGTTTAGCCTAGCCATAGCTACACTAGCCATTCTCTTTTCTTGAGTTAGTTTTGAACATAAATTGAAGAAAGAAGGCGTCCTAGGCCTAATTTATTTTACACCTAGGGTTTGCTTCTAGGGTTTGAAAAGCCTTGTCCCCAAGCAACTCTTTTCAGCCATAGATTTGTGTTTATTAGCTAGCCGTTTTGCCAAAGAGTCTTAAGGAAAGAGGGAGGAGCATGAGGCCTAGCTTTAGCTACACTGGAATGAGCCTGCTCCCCTTAGGGTTTTGATTTGGTGGCCCTGCCATTGCAGCACCATTAAACCTAACCCTCTTGTCCTTAGGTTTAAATCTCTCCAAGCCATTAGCTTCTTTCCATTGGACTCCATTTACCCAAGGCACTAGTCTAAGAACANCTGGAATGAGCCTGCTCCCCTTAGGGTTTTGATTTGGTGGCCCTGCCATTGCAGCACCATTAAACCTAACCCTCTTGTCCTTAGGTTTAAATCTCTCCAAGCCATTAGCTTCTTTCCATTGGACTCCATTTACCTAAGGCACTAGTCTAAGAACAAAACGTTGAGGTTTTCTTGTGCTTAAACACTCTTTTAAACACTCTTTATTTGAAACCCTAACTAACCCTAGCGTCTAGACTAACCCTAACTGATGATGACGTCTTGCCTATTTTAAACTTGTGTTTGGACTAAAAGTTGTGGCTGACTCATCTCTTTGTAGCCATAGAGGTTCAAGCATTTTCATTGGTTGATTTGTCAAAACGTCCACCTCTTTGACTAGCTAACCCTAACCCTAAAACAACAACAATATAGGTGACGTCATACTTATTTAAAACCCTTGTTTGGCATAAAACGTTTTGACATTTGTCACCCTTTTTAATAGACTTTGAGTTGTTGGTTGCATTTATAAGCTTGTTTGACAAAACGTTCCACTCATTGTCTTCATTTTTGACCTAATACTAAGGCTGACGTCACCCTAATTCTGCATAGTGACGCAGCAACAATATTGATGTATGAGCATATTTACTGCATTGTGATATAATAAGGTTGATTTTGTACATTGAATGCAAGTATCAGTTTGTATTTATTGAAGAAGTTTTACAACCCTTTGTCTTTATTAGTAATCATTGACTTCATCAATAATTACATTTAATCATTGCTCATATATATGTTGAAGATAGTCATTGATACTTTGAAGTACTAACCACTGCAGCACATTCTTTAGTTTTACTTGTCTTGTCTCGCAAACAGGTGCCCTTATCAGTGGAAAATCTTCTTTGACTATCTCCTTTTGGGCAGTAATCTGTGAAAGGGAATCTTTATCTTAATCCTATAAACTTTAAACCCTCTCAGAAGCCCAGATTACTATGGACGTCTCCCTTGGGATTAGCCACCCTAAATAGAAAGAGCTCCCCATCGAGGTGACAGTGGGTGGGGAAGCTCCTGTTACGCCAGTTTGAAGCCTTGACTCAAGCTACCTAAACCTATCCTACAAACTGAGCAATAACAGTTCCCACTGCCTTGATCTATCATTGGGACGAGTTTGAGCTCATTTGGAGCATCTTGCCATCATGGCCGAATTCTTGAGGGTTTCAGTCTTCACTTGGAGCGTGGCACTCTTCAGCTAGAGGGTTTGACATCCAGATCTGTTGCGTATTGGTCTTCATTACTTATTCAGCCTTTGGAGGCTTCTTTTGTATCGGCAGAGCATTTTGTAGCAGCTCATATCTATTGATTGTATGGCCATCTGAGGTCTATGCCAGATCGGCCATCTATTGTATTGATTCAGCATAATAAAAAGGTCAGATCTTGCTTGTGCTTCTATATCTTGATTATGTTATGATCTTCATGTGTTGGATGAATCTTGTATGCACTTAATAACTCAATAAACACCTGCACAACAATAAATCAGTAGTAGTTAGTGATACCAAGCGAAAAATTTGGCTTGGGATCATTACAAGCAAGACCCATTGCAACTTTGGGACCAGGTCAGTGTGATGAACACTGTTGCTGGCAATATGTGGACTGTACTTGAAGAAAAGAGAGGCCCTCCGGGGCTATGCTTAGGCCGTCCAACTCTCGGCACTCCATGTCTGGAACCTGTGGACCTCGAGACACGATCTCCTTAGTTATCCCTAGGCTAGGGGATAACAGGACATGTTCTATTCAATCACTTTGCAAGCAAAAACCCTAGTCTTCGATTTGAGACTTTTGAATCATAACCTAGTGGGCATAAACACATTGATCTCTAGCATCTCACGAACTCCAGATAAAAACGATTGAATACATAGCTGGAAATTGTAAAAATGACCATGATTTTATCAATAATAGGCAGGGCGATGAGAGAAATAACCGAAAATTGTTTCCTAGACCTTTGCTAGCACAAATTCTCTTGTTTAATAGATCCATAACTTATCAATCCGACCATCTTTTTTCAAAATCAAGCACGAAATGTCTATGTTATGCCATAGTTGACCGTTAGGGTTTTGGGTTATTTAGGGTTTTCAAGCCCTGGCTGCAACGAGGAGAATGCTTCCCAAGCTAACATCCGTTTGGATATTGGATAAACCAGCTTTGGATTAGTGAGAATGGTTGCCAGTCTCTTTCAACAGCCATGTCCCACAAATTTTATTTAAGTGCGTAGGAAGGAAACAGTCGGGCCAAACCGTGATTATCATTTATCTCGTCAAGAGAAGTCTGGAAGGATGATTTGTTTTAAAATGTATTTTGCTTTCATCTCATTCCGAATTTTAGAACTGATGGACATTGATGCTTGGAATAGTCGAGATTCTTGGGGTCTGCCAGCCAAACGGTGGTGTGGCCCATCAAATGTTTCTTTGGGTTTCGTTTTCAATTCACACACACTGCGATAAGAAGTTTATTGTCGCCACTTCTTTTAACTCGCATTTTTTATACACTCTGAAAATCGTACATCTGGACTTGGCGGTGAAGACGTGTTTGGGCTTCAACCAACTCACATATATCTCTATCCTCGACTAGTACTGCATCTAAAACTGTTGGTGGTGCAAATCGATAAAAAAAACGTCGATGGTAGCTATAAACAACTTCTTGATTCCCTAAATACAAAAATTAGTGCAGTAGTAATCCCTAAATACAAGGAAATAAGTACAAAAATTATTGTAGTAGTAATCCCTAAATACAAACAGAAAGCAAGAAGAAGAGAGAAAATTCTGAATAGTAGAGCTGCTGAAGTAGAATGTCCAACCCTTGTACAATGAAAAGCTCTTCAATATATACATAGTGAGTGAGGAGAGAGGGAGCCTCATGTGAGATAGAGGAGGTGGGATGCCCCCTTGACTTGTGGAGTGAGTGGGAATGAGTGGGGGAGAGTATCTAGGGAAGAGTGAAATTAGGGAGAGATTTTAGGGAATGGGTGAGGTAGTTGAGGTTGGTGAGAGTGGGCGCCCCCTTCATGAGGATGGTGCACCCCCTTGAAGGAGATAATTATGGAGAGGAAAAGGGGGATGTGGGAGAGAATGTAGGGAAGTAGGAATCGTGGAGAAAAAAGGGGAATTTAGGTGGTTGAGAAAATTCTGGTGAAAAGAAATAAGCTGGGCGCCCCTCTTAGTGAGAGAAAAAGGTGGGCGCCCCCCTCCTCATGAGTCATCTATCCAATGTGGACGCCAACTCATCCAAGCGTCCAACCAACTGCCATGTCATTTCTGGAAACTGTCGTGTGTCATTCCTGCTAAAAATAGATGTCGACAAAAATAGAGATGCCCGAAAAAGCAACTTCCCTAAAATTTCGGAAATACCACAAATGTGTCCAGGACCACCAGGACACCACTGCCAAAAATAGCACGTCTAAAAATAGACATTGCTAAAAATAGAAAGTCCTCGGAAGTCAATGTGTATATACTCATTGGATTCGATTTTTTGTAAGGAACCCGGAAATGTGATCAGAATCACCATCTGACCTCCCGATCTTTGCCTGCTAAAAATACAAAGTACTCAAATAACATCTTGGAAAGGGTTCACTGGTCTCATAATGCAACCAGGAACAATTTTATGTGCTCAGAAATGTCATGTGAGTCTCCGGACACTGTCTCCTAAAAAATAGGGAACTGACTGAAAGTATCAATCTCTCTCTCTCTGAACCATGAAGAACTGAGCTAACTCTGTCACCGAAGCAATAATCACTACTGAACCAATCTCTACACCTGCACTCGACGAGAAACAACCTCATCCTAATCAAGTGTTGTCTCTGAAGAAATGTCTGAATGCCAGTAGATGAAGATAATATTGGCCCCTAACCCCAAAGATTTCCAAGTGAGAAAATCTAGGGGTTAACAAGCCCACATGTTAGCTGAAGTACTTGTGTGCAAGAAGATAACCATAGAGAGTGTGAAACACACTATTGGTAGCCCACTTGGAGGAGAAAAATCTCAGTTTTTCATCATTTGGGACAGTGACTTGCTGCTGTTGTGCTCACATATTTCAGCCTACAATCAAAACAGTTTAATGATGATTCTGTCACCTGTTTGGAAGAAAGTCTGTCAGAAAAAAGACCAAAAAGTCGCTTCTGTTATAAAGCTGCCAGCTACGACTGTAAGTTGTCCATCTACAAGTTTAGCGCTGATTTTACAATTGATATTATAACTGAAATGAAACCTGATTTTTCATAAGAAATATGCATTCCACAAGCCCAAGATAACCCTCCTTACTCAGATGTTAACCTGATAAGAATAGCACAAAAATGAAGCGAATGGATGTGCCCTCCTCGGTTGATCTCCGTAGCTAAGGTTTCTGCCCTAGCTACTGCCACTCAGCTTCCCGCTCTGATTGTGCCTCCCCAAGGCTCAAACTTTGGCTTGACCATGGATTCTAGCTCTCAATTTCTGGTCTGAAGATATATATTTCAAACCAAGCCAACCCCTCCTCCATCTCTCGCAACCTGCATCTCCAGCCAATGCAGCTGGCAAGAAGACATCAAAGTAAGCTCTCTACTCTCCAAGTATGAACAGATTTATCCAGTGCCCTCCTAGTCTTGTCACTATTGAAAAGGCCGCCTTTGTTCCCATTATCAATGTGGCTAAGCAAGTCAAGCATCAGTCTGATTTTTACCAGAACCATGGGCTAATATGTCGATTTAATCGTCTATGGCCTAGATTCGCAAAGGAAGCCTATATCTATCAGTGTCCTCAAGGTTTCTTCATTATTGAATTTGACTCGGTTGCCAACAGGGCTAGCATTCTCCATTCCAACCCCAGATTTTGGGGTTCTACCAACCTCTGCATGAAACCTTCCTTCCCAACCTTTGACCCCTCTACAAAATATTTATCCTCGACCCTGGTGTGGGTAAGGATCCCCAACCTTCCCCTTCAATTCTAGCCACTGGAGACACTGACTGAAATTGGAAGTGGAACCGGAAAATTTCACTACTGCAACCCTGAAATGGCGAAAAGACAACACAGAACCTTCCCAAGGATTTGTGTTGAAAGGTATCTATCAAAAGGCCTTCTAGAAAAAATTTGGCTACACATTGAATACGTTTGGAAATAGAAACTAAACTATGAGCATATCAATTTCTGGTGCAAATCCTATTTCGCAGTAGGGCATACAATCATCTCTTGTCTTAATCACAAGATTAGGCCTGAACTGGACTCTGGAGCAATCAAAGCATATTGGTTCCCTCACCAAAAGGAAGTAAAACCAAAAACCCACTTGGTGGAATGGTGCTAAGGTGAGTTGTAGTTGGCCCCGAATAAAGCAAATGAAATATCACTGAACCATGCAAAAGAAATCCCCTCCCTGGAAGAATCGAGTAGGTCAAGGGAGAAAAGGCCTCTGGAGAAGACAAAAAACCCTGCTCCTAAAGAATTAATTAAGAATACAGTAGAGAACAAGGCAAAAGAAATAAGTTCTGTAAGAAAACTACCCTACTCCATCTGGGAGGGGAAGAGTTCTTGTCCTTAGAATCTTTCTCAAATTCGCTTCAACTTGTATTGTGGTTGTGCAAGTTAAGCCGCAGCCAATTTTTAGATCAATATAAACTAACTGTTGTTGTGAAAAAAAAGATAGCCCTTCTAGGGTGGCAATTAATTCATGCATATAAGGTGTTTGAAAGTGTCATACAGTATAAATGGCTCATGTGAGTATAAATTCATATAAGTTGAGTATAACATCTTGCACACAAATGGTGCAGACAATCCCTACAACACTTTATTTTGCATCAGTGTAAGCTTTTCATGGATGTTAGTAGTTACTAGTTAGGCATCTACATGTGCTTTACAAGATGCATGCATCATTTATGCATTTGTTCTTCGAAGTATGTAAGCTTGAGGAATGTTTCTATAGGCAATGGTAAAGGTCCAACTAGGGGTGAAGGAAGGGCCCTAGCATCCCATCACAATTTTCTTACAAATTACAATTATGGTAAGTGATGACTTGGAAGCAGTATGGACAGTCATCATGTGCCTGTGGAAATAATGTAATATGTGGACTCATAAGAAAGCTTCTAGCCTGTTATGTAGTAGTCATGACCATAAGTGGTATTGACAATAAGAGTGGGGTCCCTTATGGGAGGTTTGAGATGATCATAAATCCTTTCCTAATAGTGCATTATTTAAGGAGTGCCAATATAAAGTTTAATGGTCATACCCCTAGTGCTTGAGTAGGAGCACACTCACACTAACTTGTTCTATAACCATTTGCTCTTCTATATTGTGTTGTTGAGTGTGGAAGATAGTCTTTAACAATCAAGGCCATAAAAATCATACCATTCCAATGACTAGGTGTTTAGACCCAGAAAACCCATATGGTCAGGTGCTCCTTGTTCAAAAAGCATGTTATTTTAAAGATAGAGTGAACAAAAGCTAGCTACTGTATTTTATTTATTCTAAAACAAGCTTCAACCAAAGCTAATCAAAAAACAAATAAAAATAATAAGATATAAAGAAACAATTCTTACGGTAAAACACCTGCAAGGTTTCCTGCAAGCCCCGAATATAAGCCCTTTAGAAGAATTTTACCCCCAAATCGTGCTGCCTAAAACCAAAAATGGCATGCACAATAAGAAGTCTTGCATATTTATAAATAAATAGCAAACAGATAAGAAATGCAACAAAAGATATTTTAGTTCATGGTTACTATTTACAAGGAGATTATTTGAATTCAAATTATTACAAATACGCTTTATATCACATGGTATTCTTTACTCTACAAGAATCTAATATTCCGAAGTCGATACAAAATAAAAGATATAAATTGATATTTTCTCACAATCTAAATATAAACAACATCATTTGATTTACATAAGCATTGCTCTTGTTCAAACTAATAAATTCCTTTAGTTACTTGGAAATAAGTTTTCTAGCATAGCAATTTAACTAGATTCGCATAAGAAATATAACTCAAGTCCCTTAATTGTGCACTCATAATCTTGTACTTGTGACTGAATATCACAAAGTGAAATACACTGGCCAAGGGCAGCAGAAAAGTGACTCCATAATGTCAATTGATAAAAAAATCCAGGTATCTACGAGAAACCAATCCATTCATGTTTTTGTCAAAAATGAAATTGAACATAAAGATTGTTGGCCATTGGATTGCTTTAAGAAATACTTCTGCACCCTGAACCCCTAACAATTTATAGAGCTTCCCTCTTAGAGGATTGCATTTGCAAAGAGCAAAGATCAAATTCGTGCGATGATGCAGCCCATTCCCCCTCCAAGGGTTTTTCAATTCAAACTTCAACCAGAACACTGAATTTTGAGTATGTTGATGTGCCAAAGTCATATGAACAAATGGAATGTTTGAAAACTTTGATTCCAAGATCCTCTATAAATCCCAACATTCTGGAAATGATGGGATCAATGATCTTTAAATTATGTCACCAAGTTATAGATTGAGGGACGTTAACATTTGATAAATTGTAGGTGATTCCAAAATGATTAATTGACCCTAAATGGTATTTGCTTTGTTTGTTTAACTCAATAATAACAACTTTTCGTTGTTCCCTTTTGGTAGCTCCAAATTCTTTCACTTCTATGGGCCAATTACACCTTGTGCTTATGCACAAAAAGCCATGCTTTCTAGAGATCCCATTACAAAATTCTCTAATGTTGCGCTTCTTTTTCTGGAATTACCTAGCCTACGCCATATAGTTTTCAAGAAATCTCCATTTTGTTAGAGTGGTACCCTTCAATAAAAGAATTGTTAAGAGTCCTAATGTTAGAGGGTCAGAGTAGATTCATTAAATCTCAAAAAAGTTAAATTCATTGGGGTTTGCCAAATTTCCAAGGCAGATCTCAAGAAAAAAAAAATAATCGTAATTTTTCATCATTAAATACATCTTTTTAATGAAAAAAGGAAAATTTTCAAAAAAAAAAATTATATATATGTATTTGTCAATTGGGTGTAGCTAGAGTGGTTGAGAGGAAAGTTGTTATCCTCCCCCGCCAAGGTTCAAATCCCACTTATGGCATGCTTACTCTCTTCATGAGCCAATTGTTGACTCTTGACCTAGCCTTGAGCCTTGAAGAATCCAATTTACCCTGGGTACCATCATTTGGAATGAGGGGCAGTACTCGGTGCCTCCCCTGCCAAAGTTCAAATCCCAATTTATGACATGCTTACTCTCTTCGTGAGCCAATTGTTTGCTCTTGACCTGGCCTTGAGCCCTGAAGAATCTAATTTACCCTGACTACCATCCTTGGAATGAGGGGAGGTACCTAGTGGGTTTCCCTAGGAAATGCATAATGCAAAAATAAACAAAAAAAATTAAATTCAAAATTTTGGAATTTATATATGGATGAACCTAATGTCAAATTTTATCTAAATTCCATTGAACAATTCGAATTTTATCCAAATTTCATGGTTGCCAAACTCGAACCCAAACCATGTGACATAGCTCTCATGTTTATGGTCGTGCATCTCTAAAAACCAAGAATGGTATTAGAGCAATACCAAAGCTTGTACCTATGAACAAGAAGGGAGTAATCAGCTCATGTGGTCCTGGTGAAACTTTAGACTCTTAAATCGTTTTCTTTTTAATATTAAATCTAGGACTAAGGTTGAAGAAAATATCATTTGACAAAACCAACCTCTCAAATAATCTTGAATTGTGACTTTCCTTTTTTGATTAATTCTCTCTCTCTCTCTCTCTCTCTCTCTCTCTCTCTCTCTCTCTCTCCATTGGTACCTGTTACTCCTCTCACCTAGGAGTAACTAGAG
The DNA here is from genome assembly GCA_032191745.1 of Picea mariana. Taxonomy (NCBI): domain Eukaryota; kingdom Viridiplantae; phylum Streptophyta; class Pinopsida; order Pinales; family Pinaceae; genus Picea; species Picea mariana. Next base: position 35,390 of record JASDQU011101181.1, on the reverse strand, counting down.
GAGATCATGTCTCATGGCCCGCAATGAAGACAATGATCCCAACAATGATGATGATCATCATGTTCACATAGAGCAACCCAACATCCCCCCTCAGATGCCTCTTTCTTCATCAGCATAGCTCATCACACTCAATAAACAAGGCTCATTGGGAGGTGGTGGTCTGACATATTATGAGGTACATTATTCCTTGTTTCATATAAAGTGTCCTATTTAATACACTGGGCATTTGAGTAATGATCATAAGCTGAAGCTGGATAACGAATCATAAGCTCAAAAGTTATGTTTTTTTCCTTTTTCACCTTGATGGCCATCATTAGCTATCCTAGTCCAGTGTTGTCACTCTTGGGGAACAGGGGTACTACTAGGAGGTTTTGATAAGGGTAACATTTTGTTTCCTCCCCATACTTAACACTTATCATCTTGGAGCCTGTAACAGTGTACTAAACTTCGGTAATGGTTTTACACGTATCCCAAAAGGACCCATGGTTCATCCCCCTAAGAGAAGAAGGGCTATAACGTCAAGGTTGATGCAGCTGCTATAAAAAGGGAATAAAGAAGGAATGTTATAAAAGAAAGAAAGAAAATGGGATAGTAAATGGCCAACTTAAAGAGAGTAAGGCTAGCTTGAGCTCTACCCCCTCTAATGGTAATTGTCCCTTGTCCCGATGCATATCTATAGAAGGACTTTATCCTAGTAAGAAATAAAAGAAAGAATGAATGCTTGAACCCTATAAAGGGGACTTGCAAAGACAATAATGAATATCAAAAGGTAAGTAAAGGGGTTTGGAATGTTAGGGCAGCAGGTGCAGGTGGGATCCTCCTTGATTCTGAAGGAAATGAAAATGTTTCATTATGCTTGGGACCTAGGGACTACAACAAATAGTATAGCAGAAGCTTATGCTCTTTATGCAAGGTTAAAATTGGTAAAAGAACGCAACATCTCTCGGCTCTTAGTCTTTGGAGACTCAATGTTAATTTCCAGGGAATTCTAAAAAGAAGCTACATGGAGAACAACCTCATGAGTGGTATCCTACACCGAATTACCTCTTCAATCAAAAATTTTGAAGAAATCAACCTCTTCCATATTAAAAGAGGCCTAAACACCCTTGTTAATCTAAGGGGAAAAGAAGGTTCTAGGATGGCTCTAGGGGAAATTAACTTAAATGTAGAAAAGGGGGTTTTCCCCATCCCCTAACCCCTCTCTCATGATGCAACGTGACCACATTCTTCCTCCTGAAAGGTGTGGAGTCTTCGTACATTGGAATTCCTTCAAATGTGGAAAGGTGATGGAGAGTGTGCAAGTTTTAATGGAGTTTGTGTGAGATATCACTCTGGCTCGAGTGCTCTAGGCTCTTTAAGCGGCTCACAGAGCCGAGGTATCGCACTTATGACTGTGTTCTGGAATGCGTATGCTCCTGGTTCGAAAGGGTTAACTCTGAGTAGGGTTCAAATTTTGTTCAATCCTGAGGAGAGAAGACAATTCCACCAACGCTCCTTGTTGCAGGTCATTTCTCTACGAGATAGGAATTTTGGGACTCTGGTTGGGGCCGTGTTAGAATATAGAAGATGGTGTGCTCGTTTTACCATTGACGATACCCTCGTCACCCAACCATAGGCCGAAGCCACCCTCCGAGCATCTTAACCTTGACTGAGAATTCCTCCGGAAGCAAACCCTAGGCTAGATAGCCAAACAAAGGGTAGCGCACCTTTCCCCAAGGATAGTGCATCACAAAAAGTTGATCAGATAGTCCAAACCCTAGCCAAGAGATATTCAAGCCAACTCCCAAACTGCTAACTGCAGCAGCTGCACCTGCAACTCTCCTCCACACGTGCGCACCAATCTTGGAACTGCAGTGCGCACCAAACTGGGAACTGCAATTCTGAGATACTGTCAAATGAGAAATGGCGCCCTGTATTTATACTGGTTCTGCCAGATTTGTTGGGGTCGACTTCTCCTTCTGGATATGTGTCTGTTCAGTATATTATTATTATTTCTGGCCGACTTCTTCTCTTGGAGGCTAATAACCTAATATAAATTATCTTCTTGAGCCGACAAGACTTCTAGGGTTATTAGCCAACTCATTAGGGTTTTCCCTTTCTTTCTGGAGTCTCCTATTCTCATCAGGTTCACACGTGGAGGTAAATATCTCCCGCAGCTACCATCATATTAACAACTAGATCATGTTTTACAGTTGTTGTCATCATCCCATTTTCCCCAACCAAGGGTAGTTCTTATGTCCCATTTAGTTTGAGCTTCATCCATGTTTCACCCATCCAATCACTGATACCCTTTTGATCAAATCAATGTCAAGAAGCCCTTTGCTTCTTCTAGTCGTGCCCCCTTCCCTGTTGACGTTGAGAAAGTTTCCAGGAAGGTGGAAGTATCTTGGTTCTCATTCCCCTATCAATGAGCAGTTTCAGACGGCACAGAAAGAGTCATTATTACTTTTTGATGTCATTGATCCCCATAACATTCGAATCCAACAAATTTTCATGTTATAGTGGGTCTTACTATGCAACCGTTGCATTTTTTTCAGTCATCGCTGAAGACCTATGAAGTTTCTATGCCATCAATTCCCCTGAGTTATCGATAGCTTACACCATTGTCCATTTCTCGATTCAGAGACAGTTCATTCCACATAACTGTAATTGATCATTATTGACACCCTCGAGGATGATGCATACATTCACTTCATCAACAATTTTCAGTTACCATCATATTATTATGGTTTCATGACACGAGCATGGGGCATGCCCACCTTGTTTGTACACAACTTTCCCTTTCAGTTTCCAGAGAATGTTGGTATTAGTTCAAATGCCCTTTTCCTCCGACGAGCAACTCTCACCGTCCCTCTTATCATCAACTACAACTCTCCTATTCTTATGGCAATTTCAATAGAAAGAAACATTGATGTATTTCAGCTATACGTATGCTCCTAAACTCACACATCAGGGGGCATCTATTATCACCAAAACAATTCTCATATAAATACAAACAACCGATGAAGAAACATGCAACACAAATACAACATACAACCAATAATTATAGCTGGATCACAATCAAAATTGGCCAGATAGTCACAAAACTATGCAAAACAAATCCTGAATTTATGTGCATCTTTAGCAAAGACAATGCACGCACATCCACATGGGATAACACAACGTACAATGCGCACAGTGCATGGACTGCACGACTGACAATCAGGCAACCCGTGCAGATGCAGAAATGACAAATTGATGATTTTGGTTGGACCTCAACCACTTTTGGGATGAAGTAGATCCCAACCATACCCCAAAATTTCCCTAAAATTCTGTCTTGGGATCACTAAAAGGATGGGAGGTACTTTCAAAGGCCTCCCCATTCACATTTGAAACTAGTTTTGAAATATCTAGGAATCCTCCTATAAATAGAGGATCATTTTATGCAAAAAAAGGAAGAAGTTTATTGTAGTGTTATGTTGTTCAAATCTTCTTGGAGAAACCATTTTCTCTCTCAAGAACAATTTGAGCAAGTATAGCAAAGGAAATCCTTTCCACCTATTGGGAAACTTTTCCATACATTTCTTCACCATTTTCAAGTTAGAATAGGGGAGTAGAAGCT
>JASDQU011101181.1:8834-23193 GCA_032191745.1 Picea mariana | reverse complement strand
CATTCTCATGTCAGTTCAGACTGATTATTCAATTCTCAGGAAGTGCACTTGGTCTACAATTTAAAAACAAGATACTTAGCCTAGCCAAACAATTGCTTGAACTATTCTTGGAAACTGTTGTGATACGCCGGATCTCTAACCAAACATCAGCTCTCTGTGTCACCATCGATCAAAACATTTGCTGAAGTTGGTAGTTGAATTCTCGTGACTGCCCCTTCTGACAGTTATAGTTTTCAATGTCTTCCTCGTCATCAAGGAATATGAAGGAGACATGATGATCACCCTGCTCCTAGCCATTGCACCAATTACTTTGTGCTATCCTTTTCCATCTCCATGAGTAATTGGATCAAGTTCTAGCTCTAGAACTTGGTCTAGTCATTGTTTGGATTTATGAGGTGCAGGATAAATTACGGTTATCCTTTGCTCATCTAAAACAAATGTGAACAAAGAGTGGTCGATAACGAGGAAAATGTGTACCAAATAAAAGTGTTACCTCTGCAACTACTCCCATTGTTGTGAAAGTTGTCGGTGGCTAGAACCACAACTGAGACAAATGAATTTCACTTACTGAAGTAATATGTCTTCGTCGAATATGTCTGGATAAATTAACCATCATGGACCATACATGAAAACCATCCTCCGATTGTCACTCGCACGTTAGTTGACACTGAGAGTGCAACTATTGGAAAGCCAATAGAGCATATAGTTCGAGAGAAAGATGCTTAGCCTAGACAAATAGTTGCTTGAACTGTGCTTCAAAGGTCTTGTGAAGCTTCAGCTTTCCAAAAGATCATCTAATCTCTGTGTCGCCATATATCAATACCTTTGCTAGACGGGCTGCTCCATTCTTGAAACTACTACTTTTGTCACTTCTACTTGTCAACGTCCTCCTAGTTACCAAGCACAATGAACTAGGGACAAGGATGGCCATTCTCCTGATTGTTGAAGCAATTAGCAAGTGCTAGTTGTTTGCAGCTAGCCAAATAATTGGGTGAAGTCGAAGGTGCAATTTGGTCAATTGATAACTTGAATTTCTGGCCTACAAGATGAAGCACATCTATGCCCCACTATCTAACAACAAATTTAAGCACATACAACTATAGCCCATGCACAAATGTCAAACAAATAAACTTGCCACTTCTAGAGGAACTTAATCCATTGCAAATATTGTCTTGAGTTGTAAGGACATGCAAGATAAAGAGTTCCTTGAACTATGCTTCAAAGGTCCTATGAAGCTTCAACTTTCTAAAACATTGTCTACTCTCCCTATCGCCATATATCAATACCTTTGTTGAACTGAGCCATTCCGTTCTTGAAATTGTTACTATTGTTGCTTCTACTTCTTAACATGCTTCTGGTTACCAAGGACACTTGATGAGGATGATGATGGCAGTGCTCGAGACCATTGGAGAAATTGGTGATTCCTAGCTGTTTGCAGCTGCCCTAGCAATTGGGTCAAGTCTAAGGTGCAAAATCTGGTCTAGTGACATCTTGAATTTTTGGCATGCAGAATGAAGCATTTATATCCCCTGGTCCCTAACAACAAATATAAATAGATATAGGAAGAAATAAATTTGAAACTTATGTAGGGACTCGACCCATTGCAAAATGTGTCTCGAGCTACAAGGACAACCCACACAAATAATTTGCACTTATTCAAGAAATGTATTGGAGATGCAATATGCAATCTAGATTCTATATAGTATGATGCACTATGAATATATATACTAATGTATCTACATAATTTACCAAAATAAGATGTTTATTGCATCATTGTTATTGGCATACCCCCTGTTTGGAAACTGTTAATGAATCTGTACTACTATATTGCTTGTAACTAGTTTATTTCTTGCATTTCTTCCATTTCATTTTGATGTCGAAGTACTACAAGAAATGTGATGAAGAGGAAAATAATATTGTATGTCAAAATGTCATGAAATATACAATACCAACAAACAACGAATGAAAACAAAAGAAACACTACACAAACAAAATTAGAAATATGCACCTTCTCAATTATTGTTTCATGTTTGTTCTTTTGCCTCATTTTCTTTTTATTAATGGTTGGTGATAGTTTGGATTTATTGTACATACAACAACACAAATAGACATGTAAGAGGATGTTACGAAAGTGCAAATGCAATGGGAATTGTCCATGTTTTATATTCTATATGATCAAAATCTATTATGGGGGACCTGTTTTTCATGCTCAACACAATTTATTGAACCAACACAGAAACCTGATGTGTCTTAATATGTAACAAGGATATGACAATATTCTTTTCTTCAATATGAAGGAAATACAAATTTGTAAAAAATGTAAAAAAAATAGGGACATATGTGAATATGTATTCTGATGTCAATGTAAATCAATAGTATAATGTTCACTATGACTTATATGTGTTTAAAATTGAAAGTAGAAAACAAATTGTGTCATGATCACTCTAATATGTATTTGATATATGTGCATTTAAAATTGAAAGTGAAAAACAAATTGTATCATGATCACTCCAATATTAATTCAATATAAAGATTTTCGATAGATACTTCTTCGCATTTGACTAGAGATGATCAATTAACGTTCTTTGTACATGTTTTCTTTGGTCTAATAAGAAATGTAGATTCTAGTTGTACATGTAACTATGCAATTCTTTTATTTTCTCATTACACTGACACATGTCAATATTGAAGTCTCCTAGAATGACTATGATTTCGTTGCAATCTAAATTGTCTAATGCTTTCACAATTGCATTTACTATGTTGGAAAGAATTGTAGATGGGGCTGCATAGATATTAATTATGACAATATGCAATCCTTTGACTATTACTCTCGCCGCAAGCACCTCTACATTTGGTTATTCAAAATTCATATGTTACAATATGGGTAGATGTTTCTTTACTAGTATCATCATGCCATGTTTATTTCAATTAGAGAGGCAATTAAAACATTAAAATTGTTTATTTTTCAACAACAATGTCATATATGTTTCTTGAATGCACAAAATATCAGATTGCATTGTATCATAGTCACTAGCTACTTCATTTATATGCACATGAAAACTATGGGTGTTTAGCAAAAAAATTGAAATACACGACTCCAATTGCATAATCTAGGAATCACATTCTAGATTCCACCTTGCATCACTACACAAACGTTGCATCTCGACAAAGATTTTTTGTTTAACATTGAATTTATCCATAGTCAAAGGAATTAGCAGATACAAAAACTCTATACTCCTTACACGTGACAATGTTGTGTACACCAATCCATGTCTTCACATCCCGATAGGATCAAATGCAACACTGTCCAGGGTTAGCCCCTGCAATTTGTGCATCATACGTGCACATGCATGTTGAACTGGGAATTGTTTATGGATTTTTAAATGGCTTGTTTTCACTTTTGTCCATGTTGGTTTCTCTACTCGCAATATGGGTATCTAGTCAAGTGAAATGTCTTTGCTATATAAAGAATATAATGTCATGGCCTATCGATGTCCAATATGCAGATCATGGCAATTTATCCATAAAACATCAACCTTATATGTTTTGGTGTATTCTTTGACTATACCATCTGCACCATTCACTAAACCATCATGCAAATCGTAGTTGCATGCATATATTTCAACTAACATATATAAATTCAACACAAGTTGTGAAGGCAAAGTTGTTGTATGTTCATGGCATCACACACTACCACAATCATCTTCTTCTTCATCAATTGCATTGATTAAAAGTTCCTTTCTAGGCATAAGCAATATCATAGACCTGTTATGCAATGAAACATTCTTGTTTCTATAAAACAAATAAGGAAATGTTGGGTGATTTGGAGTAGGTCGAATGCAATTCATGTTGATGTGTCCAAATCATCTCTTGTTTGAATATTTGTTCTCATCCTATTCAGAATATGAATAAACTTTCCATTTGTTTTCCGCATTGTAGTTTGCAATTCATAACACTTCACGCTATCTGGCCAAAAGTCATATGCTATGATTTGCATGTTCATCGTAGGGTGCTCAAATATCAAGGAATCATGTATGTGTTGTGCTTGGTAAATATCCCCACAAAACACCATATCTATGTTTCCAAAGTACCTTGTTTGTACATGTTTTATGCTTCTTAGCCGACTATCGATCGAAAATAGGAATTGACTTCCAACCAGAGAAGCTTAATCAATGAGGAAAAGTTGCAGTTCTTGATAAAACTTTGACATGTGTCTAATACTTCTCTACTAAGTGGAATGAACTGGGACTTGTTGAAAGGCATCCGAAATGCAAAAAGGATTGTTGTTCCACCTGCATTGTAAGCAACTTTACTTGTATATATCATTATCAATCCCTTTGGTTTCAACAGATCAATTGTCTTGTTTGCATCATGTATTCGTATAAGCATTTGGAATATCATTTTTTCCGTGAATGTTTTCTATGTTCCTTCTCCACCAGTAAGAAACAAGTACAATGGAATTTGCACATCCCTTAGCTTCTTTAGGGAAATGTCTTTGACAATTTCTTGTTGTTCTCTATTCAATATTCTTCTAAGTCTGTAATATTCGCTATTTTCAAGCAAAAATGGGTGCGCTGCAACTTGGAATCCAATATCGGTTGTTCTTTTTGCTACATTTTCCCTCCAACGCATTGCAAATATGGTTGCAAATTGTATTTTTCACAATCAACTATGCTTGTTCCTTGTTGGGTAAATGTACCATCAAACTCTAGAAGATCATTGTCTACTTGTTGAATTGATTTTTCCATATCATCTAAGGTTGCATTGACATTGTATGTAAACTTAGCTTCATTGGATTGTATTCTAGTTTGGTGAAAACAATAGGCAACTTCCCATGTAGTCCAATTGTGCTTGAACATAGAACATAGATTCATTTTTTTGAACCGACACATACAACATTAGTTTCTCTCTCCAAAAATTTTCATAATTAATGTACTTGTTATATTTGACAAATCATATCACATTTGGTTTTCTCCTTTTTGATATGTGTCTACCATCTTTTTAATACTTGGAAACAAATTTAGCAAGGCATATATTCTTGATCGCGTATGGACGTTCAATGCAGTAATTGATAATAGAGTTGCACTTGACATCTTCAAAAGTGTTAGGTTCATGTTTCAATAAGAACGTTGGCTTAAGGACAAATGTATGTTTATCTATTGGAGATGTATTTATAAAGATACATTGTCATGAATTGTTGTTCAGAGGTAGAGCAAGGACAATATGGACTGCTTGTTGTGTAGACATTTTTTGAAGATTCAAAATTGTATTTCCAAACATACAGATCATTTGCATAGCATAAATTCATCTTTTTTCATGTTCTTTTTGTATTCTTCTAAATGCATTTGTCATCGATTTGTCAACTTTATTCATATATGAACTGCAATACGATGTGGTTGCATATGCATTCATAACAAATTGTGCATCTGTGTTTGCATTCCACAAATTTGGCATGTCTTTTGCAAAGTTGTTGTTCCAAATATGTGAAGGTTTTCATTTCCGGAATATTGTCAATTGTTTTAGTGTGCATTGTATTAGGAACAAGTACTCATCCTATGCTAGTCCCATTTACACCAAGAAGTCTTCAAAAGTTATTAAATTGTCATAGTTGTTTTGGTCTAGTGATGAAAAAAACTTTGAATTTTCATCAGCAGCTTTGTTTGGCAATCCAATTGGTTCAAGAATAATTGTCATTCTCATCGGTGGCATAGGGAAGTTGTATCAAAACTGTGAATTCTTTCGTTTCTTACAACTTCTTGCATGGAAATGCCCATGCAATTTGGCAAGATCATGATGCAAATGATCTATGTCACATGTTATGTACCAGTCCAAGAATTTTGCAATTTTTGAATCACTGTCCTTTCCATATGTCAATGCATCCTCTATCCACAACAAGACATGTTCATGCTCACTTCCTCTATTCTAAAATTCGGTTACAAAGTAACTGTCTGATACCTTCTTGAAAAAGATTTCGTCATGAGATATCAATTTCTTTAAAGCATCAATTTTATGCCTATAGTAATGAATACAAGTAATTGGGTCCTTTCTTACCATGTAGTCAATGTCCTAGTCTTCCGGTGCTTCAAATTGCTTTTCATTTCTCCTATTTCTATACAAATCTTTCAATGCACACACTAATTCATGCCATTGATGCTCCGCACTGGTTAATGTCACAAAAAACGTTGGAGGTCCCAATTGTCATATCATTGCAAATACATTTTTCTTAATATGTTGGAAGTAATCAAGAGAAGTGCAAATATTTTTGAAATCTATGTATCCAATATCAGATTTAAGTATATTTTCCAAATTTAGCTTGTACTTCATGTCCTTTTCCAACAAATTTCTTCCTTGTAATTTTCCTTTTCTTATTTGTATCCACATGCAAGAAATAACTTTGCCAATTATTGTTCGCACTATTTTGAAGAAAAAAATTGTAGTATGATACGAGAAATCACTACTAACATGTAGCAATTCCCATTTCACTATTTTTTGGTAACTAAATATTTTTACAATGTCATCATCATGCGCATTCCCATAAGAAAGTGTTGGAAAGTTTGTATCTTTTGCGTATATATCCATAAATATTCCAAGTGGATGTTTCCCTTCAACAGGTGCAACTTCAATGATCTTTTCCTGCAAATCAGGATCCATTGCAAGTATGTGAACCCATGCACCAACGTTTCACTAGGTCTTTCACTATCCAATTCTATTTCTATATCACTTTCAGACTCATAATTTGTCTCTTCCATTCATTTTTTACTATCTTGTTCGAGAACATGAGTCCATTCTTTGTTTATAGTGGTGTTCACAGCCCTGTATAAAGCCCTGGAACACAATTTTTTTAATCTTTTCATGACAATGTTTACATGGACTCTTTGTGTTTGATACGCATTTTTGTTTTGTAATAATCTTTTCAATGCAATTGCAATTTTCATTGTTTCATCCATGAATTGTGGAAATGCTTTTTGGAAAATATCCATATGAACATGGACGCTGATGATGGAACCTGTCAATCCCATTTTGCATTGTTTTCATATTGGTGTCTATCCAGTACATGTCCAAGAACCAATACATTGTCCCACATGGTTTTTCTCAATGCCAACACTGTATCTCTATTGTGTGTGTTTCCATGTATATTCATTGTGCTCATTGTGCATTGGTGACGATGCTCATGGCATATCTAAATTTACTTCTCGCTTAGCAATGGTTCATAGTGAACATGAAATGTTTGTGATTCAAATGACAGTACATCAACTATTCTATCACAATTTGAGCTAGTGCAATACAAGTTGACAATATTGCAATCATGGAGGGACCACACTTGGATATTTACATTGAAAATGAACGATATCCACTGTAAGAAGAATGCCCCACCCTCTATATTTCCTTTTTCAAATGGAATCACCATATTTACAAGATACTTTTGCCAATTCACAATAGTTGTTGTATTGTGTGCAAGGACAAGTATAAGATATTGGTGCAAGTAATGCAATGCATTTTGGTCACCGCTTTTGATTGCATTGCAAAAAGATTGAACAATGTAAAATCTCAATGATTTTGCATCAAACTCTGTATCCATCAAATAACAAAGCGTTTCGAACAAACTATCACCACAATTAGACACAACATGAATTGCTCTACTCAATCCATAAGAATGATTTTTTTCTATATTACATTTCCAATAGAGTTCGAGGTTTTTTCACATGGATGACAAGCAAGTATGAGGCTGTTCAAGATTGCATCTAGCTAGTTTCTTGTATATAAATGGTTTGTAGTGACCGCTAACATGATTTTCATCATGAAACAAAATGCAATATGGATCTGCATTTGCATTTTTGTTGAAATGCAAATAATTTGTTTTCCTCATTAGTGACCAAACTACAATTGATACATCCAACCATTTTTCTAACCATCGTATGCAAAATGTAGCCCCCCATAGCCTTCTCTTATCATCATTTAGATTTGAGGATGCATACCGATGCATTTTCGACAGATATGTGTCAATGTCTCGAATCCCATGCAATTTGTACAAGAAATCCAATCCTAGATCAAGCTCATATGATTCCAATGCTTCTTTATCTCCATTGTGAAAATAGACCAAGAAATGATCTATTAATCCATTTCACAATTCAATCAAAGAGTAGCGGAAAAGAAGAAGGATGTGTAATGCATCAAATGAACAATCCCCAGGACTATATGTAAATGCATCCAATCTAAGTAGACCATTTCTATGCAGAACATGGTCAATATTTCCATCGACGATACACTTTCCATTATTTTCATAGTTTTCAACATCTATTGTATCTTCCATGTTCCAGTTTATGTCATTCAAATGTTGCTTAAGATTTTTCTATAGCATTRACCAACAAGAAAAAAACATAGGYTGTTGAATACAATTTCAAAGTACCATACCTTTTTTGTTTGTGAATGTTCAAGTTTGATTTTCTTTGATACATATTGTTTCTAAAATAGTCCTTGATTACCTTAACCAATTCCTGAAAAAGAAAAATAATAAGAAACCACCAATTTTCCTTGGCATATATGGCACACCCCGATAACATTTCATTTTCATTAACATGTAGGAAAAAAGAAAACTGATTTGCATAAACATTAGAATAATTCCATTGCAAATTTCAATGAAACGAAGTAACTGCACACTGCATGAACAACATATTATGAATCGATAAAATGGATTGTTGTGCAACACATAGAAATGAAGATGTTAGATGTCAAAATTAGCAGTTTTTCTATGTATTAGACTCATTTATGTCCATCCATGCAACTTAATAGATGATAAAAGATAATGGAAGCAACACATCCATCTAGACACATATTTGACACATCATAGGTTCAAAATCAATCTAGCTTTATTACCATCCTCATTCGATCAATTACAATAATACATTAAGCAAATCATATATCAACAGTAATTGGGTCTCATATATTACAATGCATTATGCCATGCACATTCTTCTAGACCTTCAACATATGACATACCTAGACACATGACTAGAAACATTACAATACTATAGACTCTCACAACAAGCCACTGGAGCATGCATTGAACAATGAACAACTAGCACTAACTCAGTCAATCAAACCATTTCTTTGTTGTGCTTGATTCATTTTATATTCTTGGATTCTTTGTAGCTATGTCTCTTTTAGTTTTGCTCCACTTGGTCTATTGATTAATAGTCTCGCTTCCTTATGTCACCTGGCTACAGTCCGTGTAACTTTTCTGGAATCAGGGCATTGTTGACTACCTTGTCATATCATCTTTTGTATGGCCAACGTTCCCCCACACAGTTGTTTTGAATGTTCAAAAATCAAATTGGTCATGGGAAAAAATGGAATGAGCATGCATAAGTTTGTTTGTGCGAGCACGTGATATTAACCCAAAACTTTGGGTATTAATAGGCCCCCATGACCATTAGTACACTCATCCTGGAGCCAACAACTTCATGGGATATTAGATACCAATATAGAGTAAGAGAAAATCATCATTAGTAACATACCAGAGTATCAAACCAAGTTGTGGTGGTAGATGGGTTTGAGTAAGAGAAAATCATCTATCCAAGCTGTAGTTGCAACCCAATAGAGGTTCTGGAGTCAGTCAAGAAATCCCTAAGGTACGTGATGGATTTGGACTTCATTTGGCCAAATTCATGACTCTTTGTCTTTGATGGTGTATGTGGTCATGAATTAGGGATTTGTTGAAGGCACACCATCCAGACACCGACTCCATAGATGAACTCAAGCTCCATCAAGAGAGAGAATCATCCTCTTCTTGTCTTTTTTCTCTAATCAGACAATACAGAAGACAAGGACCTCCTAGCTTGGTGGAGCAGATGGTCCACAAGATTGGGCTATCCACTTCAACAAAGGTGATTATCCATCGTGACAGGAAAACCATCTTCGGGCTTAGAGAGTTGGTGCACTGTCGCATCTTTGAAGAACAATTTAGGAAATTGTGGCATCTACGACTGCATATTGTTGGAAAATAAGACAATAGGGCCTCTACCTAACAATTGATGGAAAAGTGTCACACTTTGTGAAAATTATCATGTGGCTTCTTGAACTGTCTGGCCGGAGTGACAATCACACGTCCTGGAATGTGACTGAAGTTGGGCCATGAAAATGGACCTAAATTATTGAGAAGTGCAAAGATAACAATGAGCACGCAAAAATAGGGGACATCGTCGATGGGAAAGGGGCTACACAGAATGGAATTTGTAATATTTCTCCAATGAATATATATGAACAAGAAGGTATATATATAGTGTGAAGTGAGTAGAGGTCCTAGACAGAGAAAGATAAAGAACCAACCAACATATTGATCGATGAATAACAATGGAGTCCTAGTGAATCCCCATAGATGAGGACATAACGGTTCAGGTCTATGGTATTGGTGATGTGCCTTTTGGAACATGGCGTCGTCGCTAGGTACATGCCAAGGGTATAGCTGGTCTATCTTAATCAAATTGCTTGACCCTTCAGTGTAATATAGTGGCATTTAATGCAGCCCAGTTCCATGTGAATCCCTTATCAAAGCCACTATTTTGTACACGGGGCATAACTTCGAGGTAAATTGGAAATCTTGGAAATATGCAAAACTTTCATTCTATCCAATCTACCTGTGTGACTGGACTATACACTGTAATACTAGAGAGGAAAATTATGTTAACTATATACTCTTCAACCTGTTGCACATCCTACACTAATATCTACATTGTAGATAAGAAACACATTTGATTCACACTACTTGTAAATGCATGGCGTTTGCTTGTAAATGTAAGCAAATCAATTCACTATAAACCAACAACCTATTTTTCAAATTATGTGACTTGTCACAATCACGGATGTGCAACAATTGAAAATGTGGAGGTGTGGAAGTGCAACAATACGGGACAATACCTTGGCCACGTTCTCCGCACAATGCTTAAAAACATAACATCCTATATCAGATACCTTTTGAAAACCAATAACGATAATAAAAAACCATCAAACAGTCCATAGATAAGAAACAGATTTGCTTCGCACTTCTTGTAGATGTGTTTGGTCCCAAGTGCGAGAAAAACAATTTATTATAGACCAACGACCTATTTTGCAAATTATGTGGCTCATCACAATTACTCATATAGAACTAAAGTAAATGTGGAGTTGCAGAAGCATAGCAATGCGGAAGGCTAACTTGTGTGGGTTCCTCGCACAATGCTTAAAAATTCAATGTCTTAAGTACACTAATTATAGGTGTGCATGAGGGTGCAAAAGAATTCAAAATAAACTAAGTGAATGCTTGATCTATTATCCTCCCTTGTGTTGGTGCTCAACAAATATGTAGTTCACATAGCAATACTTTGTCTACTTAGGACCATGTATTTTTAAGCATTGTGTATCTTCAAAATAGACTGAGTGAATTCCCGTCTTTCCTTTTAAATCACAACAAATGAATTTATTGTAAATTGGTGATCTATCTTGGAAATTACTTTGCTCATCACAATCACCTATGAAAAACCATTTGAAACATGAAAGTGAGAATATGCAGCAATGGGAGAGGACAACGTGTCTCAGTTCTCGGCACGAGGCTTAAAGATGGATGGTCCTAAGTAGACCGAGAATAGATATATCAACTGCATAACTATCGAAGCATCCAAGTACAATTATGCCAGACGACAACAATATGGAATCTTTGTGCAAGCATTGGAAGAATGGATTCACTGTACAAGGATTTAAAATAGTCTGAGTGATATCTTTACAAAGTAGGCACTTGGTAACAACATTTCCATATCGCACTAGCAAAAGCACCTGCATAAATTGTAGAAAATAATAGGAATAAATGACATATAGCAATAAAGGCATTACAACAAAGTACAAAACTATTGCAAATGTCCACGCGTAGAAGCATAACAGCTTGTGGACATGTCTTTCTTCCACACAATAGTTGAAAATACAACAAGTCTTTATTATTCCCACCACACACATGTGGCCAATGTAAACACACATAACCAATAGCTATTGGCAATCAGGAAACATACCAGCAACAAAGTCATATGCAGAAGCACCGAGATGCATAACTATAAGTGTCAACGTGCAAAAAAAACACAATGCAACCATGCTAGAGAATCGATAATAGACCAAATGTCCATTGTCTGAGGAAAAACAAAATTCACAAAGCACCTAAGACATAACTATGCGAGACGTCGACAAATCGTCCAAGTAAAGGTTTCCGCACATAAGTACCAGCGCATTACGAATTGCAATACTGAACATCTACAAAATATTTGTTCTTTTCACTCCACATCTCCCTCCCATTCCCCTTAGTCTTTCATTAAATTGCAAAATCGCAAGTTATAATGTAATCAGTTCCAAGTCAAATTCATTTGATTTTAATTAGTTTGCAAAAAAAAAATTACAATTTTATAAAGTTATCAAAGTTGTATTAAATTTAAATATTAAATGAAATATTCGAAAATTAAAAAATAATTTTAAATTTTTAAAATATAATTTATGTTCCTGATTGGTTCATGTACATGAAAGGACTAATCCTATGTAGGTTTTTCAACAAATTTCCAAATTGTTTAACAAACAAATAAAAAATCATAAAAATATGTCATTGCTAAGTGTCTTGGGACTTAATTACCATTGACAACTCCAGGAAACTATTATGCCCAAATGTCTTGGGGCTTAGTTAACACTAACAACCACTATATACAATTATCTATTGTTCTCATCACATGGTGATTCTATTTAAATTTGTTCACATTGCCCCAGGTTCTCCTTCTAAGTACGAGTCAACATTATCACAGTCCACATTGAATACCAAGCAACATCAAAATTGTATATAGAAAAAAATTGATATATGACCTTGATAGCTTCTTGAGCCTTTGCAACGTTCTGCATGGTGGCATCCCCAGCCTCTATCACTTTGAACATTGTAAAATCCATTGTGTTGTGCCTGGTATTGGTAGTAGTTTCTTTCCCTTGCTACAATTTTCAACAATAAAATCTCTACACTATAGATAAGTTGCACATTTACTTGGCACTGCTTCTAGATGCATGGTGTTTTCTCATAAATGTGAGAAAATCAATTTACTATAAACCAGTCACCTATTTTGTAAATTAAGTGACTTTTCATAATCACGAATGTGAAACTATTGAAAATGCGCAAGTCCAGAAGTGTAGCAATGCGATATAGTTCCCTATGTAGGTTCTCCACACAATGCCTAAAAACACAAAGTCTTATATCAAATACCTTTCGAAAAGCAATAGCGATAATAAAAAGTCATCAAACAATCTACAGATAAGCAACAAATTTGCTTCACAATGCTTCTATATGCGTTTGGTCCTAAACGGAAGAAAATCAATTTATTATAAACCATTGACCTATTTTACAAATTACGACTCTTGTCACAATCACATATGAAAACTATTTGAAATCCTAGTCGCGGAAGTGTAGCAATGTGGGACGTTGACCTATGTGGGTTCCTTGCACAAGCCTTAAAAACACAACTTCTTAAGTACACTAAGCAAATGGTTTCTCTATTGTCAGTCCATGTGTTGGTGCTCAGTAGGTATGTTGTCCACATAACTATGCTTGGTCTACTTAGCACTGCCTATCTTTAATCCTTGTGTATCTTCAAAACAGACTGAGAGAATGCTAGATCTTTCCTTCTAAATCACAACAAATGAATTTACTATAAATCGATGATATATCTTGCAAATTACTTTGCTTGTCACAATCACCGATGTAGAACCATTTGAAATGTGGAAGTGTGAAAGTGCAACAATGTGCGAGGACAATGTGTGTTAGTTATCGACACAAGGCATAAAGATAGACAATCCTAAGTAGACTAATAATAGATATATGAACTACATAATTGTTGAAGCATCCAAGCATGATAATTCTAGAGCATAAGCGATATGAAATCTCTATACAAGCGTTGGAAGAATGGATTCACCGCATGAGGATTTAAACTAGTCTATGCGATTTCTTTGCAAAACAGGTGCCTACAAACAACATTGACATATTGCACCAACAAAAGCACCCGCAAAAATTGTAGAAAACAATATGAATAAAGGCATCATAGTATACAACAACAAAGGAATCACAACAAAGTACAAAACTATTGCAAATATGCACTCACAGAAGCATAACAACTTGTGATCATGTCTTTCTTTCGCACAATGGTAAAAAATACAATAAGTCTTTACTATGCCCACCACGTACCTGTGGACAATGTGACTGCACACAACCAATAACTATGTGTACTAGGCAAACATGCCAGCAACAAAGCCATATGTAGAACCACCGAGATGTGAAACTGCTAGTGCCAATGTGCAAAAACCACCGCAATAGTTT
>JASDQU011101179.1:3217-21254 GCA_032191745.1 Picea mariana | reverse complement strand
ATATTTGCTTCAACCAACAGTGTCGCATGTCATATGACATCAAGCCATTCAAAGATTATGTATTGTGTGATGTTTCTCCCCTTGAAGTTTGTGATGTTATTTTGGGCCAAACTTATTTATGGAAACATCATGTTGTATATGATTCTAGGCCTTGTAGTGTTATTATTAATTTGAACAGGAAATTGTACAAGATACTTAATGCAGGCCCACCTAGTGTTATTTCCTTGATCTCTACCAAGCAATGTAGGAAGCTCATTTATCAGACCAGGAAGTTCATATTCTTCATGATTCTCTCTTAGAGCAAGCTAAATGATTCATCCACATCCATGGCCTTCGCGACCGACCTCTCCACATAGAAGAAGTAAGTGGATAAGGTCATGGAATAATACAAATACATATTCCCATCACCTACTGGGGTACCTATTCACTATCAAGTCAAGCATCCCATCAATCTGACCACTAGAGAAACACTACCCAATGGGTCAATCTATCACCGCTATTTGTTTGTAAATAAGGAGATCAAGCGTAAGATCAAAGAACCGCTTCACAAGGGGCACATCCAACCCAACACATCACCTTTTGGAAGCCCAATCGTGTTGGTGTAGAAGAAGTATGGGACCTGGTGAATCTGGATTGATTACTGAGCCCTAAACAAAATCTCAGTCAGAAATTGGTACCCGATTCCCCAAATCGAATATCTCCTTAATCAGATCAAAGGGGACAAATAATTCAATAATATTGATCTGAAGTCTAGATACCATCACGTCCCAATAGAATAGACAGATGTATGGAAAACTACCTTCAATTCAAAAGATGGTCTTTTTGAATGGCTAGTCATGCCCTTTGGTTTGACAAATTCTTCGACAAATTTCATGAGGATGATGGATGATATATTGTCGCCTTTCACTAGTTATTTTGTGGCAGTGTATATGGATGAAATACTCATCTACAACAAGGCTTGGGAAAAACACTTGCAACATATTCGACATGTTCTGCACACCCTACAACAACACAAGCTATATGCCATCTTGGAAAAATTCTCCTTTGGCATGGACAGGGTCCAGTACCTAGTCTACATTTTTTATGCACATGATTTTCATGTTTATCCAACCAATATCCAGGTCATCTGTGACTAGATAACCCCAACCAAGCTCACTGAGCTTCATATCTTCTTAGGCGTTTCCAATTTCTATCGCAAGTTCGTGTTGGGATTCTCCCATATTGCATGGGCCCTTAGCCAAATAACTAGGGGTCATGGTAAGGAAAAATTCATGTGGGGCATTTTTCAACAGAATGATTTCAATGATATAATGTAGCACACGTGTTCATCCCTAATGATTTCATTACCTAACCTACAAAATCCCTTTGAGATCGAGATAGATGCTTTAGACTATACTATGGGAGTAGTCATCACTTAGAACAACCAACCCATGGCCTTTCGTAGTGAGACACCGTCAAATGTCATCTGTAACTACCCTAATTACAGTAAAGAAACATACTCCATATTCCAAGCCTTCCTACAGTGGAGGAATTACATTCTATAGAATGAGACATTCATCCACACTGAACATAAGTCGTTGTAGTTCATGAAGACACAAGCTCGTCAACCAAATGATCATTTACATCCTTCGCATGTACAATTCCAAGCACCCCCGCACCTAAGATAAGAGTCTTCTATATGTTCAACACAACTACAATAGAGCCATACATAGCTCAACCGACCACAATGTCTTTTAGGTGGGTTTGGGATTTAAACCATTAGGTCCCATGTATGTTGCACTACCCGTTGTTTCCACTAAGGAAGACTTGTGGAATCCTCCAACTGTAGCTGACAAATCCACTTGGTTAATTGAGAATATCAAGTACATCTTCCAACAAGTTATATTTTACAAAATCCCAATGCCAAGTACAAGTAGTGTGATGATCAACACTGGGTGCCACACCATTTTCAGGTGGGAGACAACGTTTGGTTGCACTTGCATAAATAATTCCTTACAAGGCCTCATAGGATTATGTGTCCACTTTGTTATGGACCTTACACTATCACCAAGGTTGTGGGTGACAATGGTTTTGAGCTCAACCTTTCCCCCTCACTTGGCTTGCACCCAGTGTTCAATGTGGACCTCCTTCAACCTCATTTTCCACCATTATTAGACACCTCGAAGATAGAAGAACAATTAAAACCAACAAATCTCAACCATGAATGCATGGAACCAAAATACACTAATCATATAATGGAAACGCATGTCAAGGGCACTCACCAACAGAGGATCCAACTTCATCGGCTTGTCAAAGCAAGGAAACTCCTGCACCAAGGCAAGTGGCTCACCCAGGGCCAAATTCAACTAAAATTTCATCATTTGATAGGTGAAATTAATGCAATGGAGAACATTTCTTCCTAAGGGGGAATCATTTATCTATGAGGATCTCGGTGGCCACCCACCTTTTCCAACTGGCTCAAAACTATTTTTTTGGCAACTTACTATTTTTAGCAGTTGTTTTGGGTCCCAAACTTTCAAAGTCATTTTGAGGCCCTAAACGACATATTTTCATGATCAGACAGTTCAATGATATCCAAAGGTTGTTATTGACCCCCCTAAATGAATATCCTCATCAATACTTTTCCAATGATCTACATCTCACCCTAAACAAAGATCGTATGCAAATTTTACGAGTTTGGGAAGTTGTTGTACTAACTTACCCCAATGGGGCCCACATGAATTTTGGCACTTCATCTCCTAGGGTTAGGTTTTTGGATGTCTAAGGTTTTGGTATTCAATTTTATTGTAAAAAGGCCTTCAGATCCTCATTGTACTCATATTCTTGTGAATAAGCATAGCCATCACATCTCTTCTCGGAGATAGGCCACCACCATTGTAGCAAGCTTGTTTTCAGTTTGCATTTTTATTGTATCTCTATTATTGTTCACTATGTGTCTATTTTAATATTATAAATCTGTGGTTTCATTTTTTTCATCTTATAAATCTATATCACATACACTAGTACTTCATCCAATAGTTTTGTCCCTGAGGCAGACTCAATATTTTCCTTCAAAATCTCATTTCTAGCTTCTTTGAATATCGCCTTCTCTTTGCACGCATCAAACTTTTGTTCAGGTGTTGTATTTTTACTTAACCACTGGTAGTGATCTTGATCCTTGTTTCTTTCATCTTCTCCTATGTTTGATCCACCTCTAGTAACTATGTTGATATTTTTCCCATCCTCTTCTCTATTTTCAACAACAATCCATTAGACCTTCTGATTATTCTGGTTCCCCTTGTCCTATATATTTACCAGGAGTTGGATATTCTTATGTGTCATGGTATGCTGTTTTAAAATACATACATTTCATAGGTGGATATGGAAAATACCTTGCATAGTGTCTAGGTTTATGCCAATTGTGACAAACTACAGGTCCTCGACCTCCTCCAAATCCTCTTCCTCCGCGACCACCTCCTCTATAGCCTCATCTGTTACCTTGATTATCTCTGCATAGTGTATTATAATAAGGCCCATGATTGTTCTGTAGTTGCACATTATTTTATTTTGGTGGTGTTACACACTACTGCATGTTTTTATACTATGGTGGTGCTCCAAATTGTTGCATGTTATTATACTACAGTTGTTCTTGAAACTATTGAACGACATTATACTGTGCTTGTTGTGCATTATTATACTATGGTTGTTGTGTGGGTTGTGATTTCGTTAATTCATACTACACCCTATGTGCATATGATTTCCTCTCCTTCATTATATCTAAGGTTTTGTAGTCCTTGTCTTCATGTCCAACTAACTTGCAAAAATTTCAAAATGTACTCTTTGGTACTGTCTAATACTTATGGATCATGGGACAATGATAGGGATCATGCCCATGTGTTTTTCATTTCTCACACCATGGTCCTCATGACGATAATGAATTTTGCATCCCTATTCCTATATAATGCGCAAAAGTTGGACATTCATTCTTATGATGACCTTCTATTCTACAAAATGTGCACTGTGCATCTTCCCTCTTTTCCTTACCTTTATTCAGATTCAACCGAAATATTAAGTTCATCAGGTCTTCTCTCAACTCTCCCACAACTAGATTTGTATGCTTATATTGATTTTCCTCTAACTACAATGTTGCTTGCAAGGCCTCAACCTGACTTTGGAATTTTTGTTGCCTCAAAGGATACTTCAAATTACCTTTTAATATTTTGAACTTGTGGTCCACCTCCCAGACTAATTCTCCCAGTTTTTTCTTAATCTCTATCATTTCATTCATGAACTAGTCCTCTGAACTTGGTTTTTGAAATTCATTTATTAATTTTCTCTTCACTTATGTGACAGTTGTAGGTTATCATGTTGGGTTATTTACTGCGCGACCCATGTACCAATATAATGTGTGGTCTCCAAATGTGATTTCCAACTATGCATCCTTTGTATGTTCATCTATAATATACTTATCTACCTAAATCTTCTCGCAAATAAACAAATTATTTTATGGGTCCTCCGACCCTTCTCCTTGAAACTTTGGTACCCTAATAGTTGGGTATTGTCCTTTCATTCTGAAATTTGTTGTACTACCACCTCCCCATGATGTAGATACTTGAATGTTACTTTATAAACTTACACTTCAACTTGAAGTTCCACTGGACCCACATCCTACAAAAATCCTTCTACTACTAATCACTTGTTGGTTAGCCCATTTTTCTTCTTTAGATGTCTTAGTCACACATGGGGTTGTGGGTTCCACACTAATTCAGATCTATAATGGAGATCCTTCTTCTGCATCAGACTCCTGACCTTTGTTTTTCCTCTCATATATGGCACATAATATTTCCTCAATCTTCCCTGTCACATGAATATCCTCTACCTCTTCCTCATCATTGTCCAATCCCTCTCGCTCAACTACTTCCCTCTTTTTATTATTTATATTATATTGGTAGGGTAATTAGTTGTGCATCACTCCTTATTTTCTTATTATTTCCCTATTCTTTTCCTTATCCATCATTATGGGGTCCATTTCTTCCTTCTTCTAGCCTCCGTCGAGAGCCCTTTCCATATTTAAGATATTCCTTAATGCTTCCCCCAACTCCCCCATGCGTACATAGTGATTTAGTTGTCTAATTCCATGGTCACCATTCCTTTATCATGCAATAATATCTTAACTGATGTTTAAAGATACCTAATGTACCTCCCTCTTGGTCCTTTCAAGAAATCCTGCTCTACAACAGTATATGACTTTGTTGTATTGACTACAAATTGAGTAATAAACCCTGCATTAATATTATCTAACCATAAAACTATTGTAGGCGTGAATTTGTTATTAAGACTTTGAAATGTTGATTCAGATGAATTTTGGTGGCCTCCTACCTATTCTATCTGGCTCATTTTGGTAGTTTTCCAGTTTAGTAATTTTTTCCCTAGTTTTTATGTCCCTGACTAGCAAGGCCGTTTTGAGGCCCTAAAAAACGTTTTTTAGGGCTCACCTCAATCATAATGACCTTTGATATATAAAAAAAAAATGTGGAGTCCTCAGATAAACCTTTGTAATGGGATATCGTGTGCCTAAAACAAATATCATATTCCAAAGTTACGACCCTGGGAAGTTGATGTACTAACTTACCCAAATGAGGCCCACATGACTTTTGGTGCTTCATCTCCTAGGGTTAGGTTTTTTGGATGTATAGGGTTTTTGAGATTCCTTTTTATTGTAAAAAGGCCTTCAGAGTCTAATTTTAATCATATATTGTGAATGAGTGCAACCGTCACATCTCTTATAAGAGATAAGCCACCACCATTCTAACAAGATAGTTTCTGCTGCATTTTACAGTTTCAGCTTATTTCCTTATTGAATAGAAACCAATTTTACTATATATATGTTATTTTGTGTTAATAATATTTTGATAATAATCTATATTCATTTCATTCTGCAAATATATTATGGATCAACCATGCAATTTTCTCAACCGTCCACTCTACTGGCCTTATTCGATTAGTCGAATGAGTATCCTTCAACCTCAATATCCACTCTTGTAATAAATCTGGGAAATAACAGAAGTATGCCTCATGCAAATCAGTAAATACATACCTTTGCAGATATGGGTGTGGTGTATACCTGGAGCTTCTATTATATTTGTATGAAAACTTGAGTTTCTTTGTCTCCAACCATCTTTCAATCTATTTCTTTTTAGTGTTCCATGGCTGAAACATTCCTTTATACTAATGCATATTATTGATTGTTATTCACCTGATCCATTCAAAGTTGTTATTCTGAGTTCTAGATGGAAATGAAACCATTTGTTGGATGTATGGGCGGACCCAGGTTCTACCTTAATTCTCCAACAAAACCCTAGAAACCATTGGCCCTTCTAGTAAACCAGAAGGCTTCACCTCACATAGAGTGCACAATGTAGTCTCACCCAAGATGGATTATGGGTGACTACGGGATGCAATTGTTTGTAGTCATGGAAGCGATGGGGGATGTTCTACTTCTTTCTACTTTAGCATGCATCATACCATATACTTCATTATACCATTCATCTAAGTCTAAATGTTATTTTATTCTGCATTCTACAAGAGACTATTCTATCCATTCATCATTCATCCATAATTGCAAAAAAAAAAAACATCATTCAAAGATGTTGCAACATGATTTTACTGTGGTTCACCCCCCCAGGATACGCCCACCAAGATCTTATGTTTATTTATTATTCATTAAAATTTGGTGCTTTGCACACTACATCAATTCATGATATTTCGTGAGGTTGACTAGTGTGGCACCAAGCTCCACAACTTGCGACCTGACCCTCAGTTATACTTCATGATTCTCCAAAAATGATACAAATCGAGCTCCATAGCTCGTAACCAAAAACTAGTATTGTGAATCAAGACTCAAAATTTCTCCAAAAAGATATTTCTCACCATAGACAAGTTCTAAGATACCTCAATCACACCTATAATGCCTCATACATCCTCTATTTATATTACAAAAATGGGTAAAAACCCTTACATCTTGACTGAAAACCCTATTCTAAGTGAACTCAACTTGTCCACTTTCTTACTACTTTTGCGCATTAATCCATGATTCTATCATGCTTATTTTCATTTCTACCTAGTGTGTTGCTTCATTTTTCTTCTTGTGCACTGCTTTCTCCTCATTTCCTGGGGCTTGTTTCTTCCTTGGTCAATTCTACCTCATTTTTTGCATTGTATCTCTATCCTTTAACCAAAAGTTCCTTCTTCAATAGTGATATTGAACATCAATATGCTTTGTCTATGAGTGATAAGTTGGTTTCTTTGCTGGGAATATTGCACTCTGACTATCAAAAATTTTCCTTACATCTTTTTGTACTAACACAATGGATGAACAAAATATTTGTAACTGTACTACTTAATTGCTTGCGTGAGTGGTTTCCATGCATTCAAATTCTGTAGTTGACAGTGTGGCTACAAACTATATTTTTCTCATCCACTTGATTTCCCCTCTAAATAGGTTATACACATACCCACTTGTAGAAATTTTGTGATCCATATCTCTAGCCTAGTGTGGATCAAAAACCCATGAATGTCCAACACTCTATGCAATATGGTTCTTCCTTTGTAGCACAATCCATAACTATTGGTTCCATGCAAATAAATGAAAACCCTCTTTATTATTTTCCAATGCTCCTTCCCTAGTTTTCACATATACAAGCTCAAAAATCTAACTACATGTGCAATGTTTGTTCTAGTATAGGCCATTGAAATCTTCAAAATGACAACTGCACTATGATACAAAACGCAATACACGTCCTCTTACACTTCATGTGTCTTAGGACACTAATATGCAGATAAATTTACACCTACATGAATAGGAACCTTGACCAGTTTACATTCCTTCATATTGAACCTCTACACTATTGTCTTGACATATATCCTTTGATTTAAATAGAGTGTCATGTTTTCATAATATCTTTAAATTTCCATAACCAAAACAAAAATTGTAGAACCAATATCCTTCATGTCAAATTTAGAGGACAATTGAGTTTTCACATCCATGATAATATCCTTGTTGTTTCCTATTAGTAACATATGATCCACATACAAGACCAAATAAATAAGACAATCACTGACTAATTTGGAATACAAACAATGATTGGATTTTCTCCTTGTGAAGCCAAGTCCCAACATATACGCATCGCATTTTTTGTACTACATACTTAGTGATTTATTTAACCCATACAGGTACATTTTTAGCCTGCATATCATCTTTTTCATTCCCTTCACTGCAAATCCTTATGGATTATTCATGTAGATTTCTTATTCCATGTCCCCATGTACGAATGTTATCTTCACATCCATCTATTCTACTTCAAAATTAATATAAGAAACAATAGATAAAATAAATCTAATAGAGGTTAACTTGGAAATGGGAGAAAAAAATTCACCAAAGTCATTTCCCTCTACATGGGAATAACGCTTTGCTACTAACCGAGCTTTATATTTCTCCACTTTGCCTTATGCATTCAAATTCTTCTTAAATACCCATTTTCTTCCAATGGGATTTCTTTCAACCATAAACTTCACTAGATCCCAAGCCTCATTCTTGTCCAAGTTGTCATTTCTTCAACCATGCAATTTTTTTAATTGCCTTCTTTCCTAAACGGATCTCTTCAATACTAGAGTATGGGTATCTTCTTCTTCTTATTCTTGATATTATATAGAGTATTATTCATTGTACTTTAATGTAAAATCTATTTTCTCTAGACATTTCTCCCTTGGTAGGAATTCCTATTTTATTGCATCTTTGATTTCTCTAAATACCACATCTAAACTATACACTACCTTCTTAGTTTTTTGGGTTCCAAATATTATAACCTTTCAAACCATCTTTATAGCTAATAAAGATACATTTTTATATCCTTTTTATCTAGCTTACACATGTTTTCCTTTGCAATGTATACATAAGAATCACATCCAAATACCCTTAATTCATGTCAATTCTTGTCATCCAACACTGATGAGGGTGATTGATTAACAAGGTAACATGTTGTACCCACTGCATCTTCCCATAATTCTTGTCCTAACCTAACACCACTGAGTTTTATAGATCAAAATTCCTTGATGTTGGCCCACACATTCATACATCTGGAAACCCTTTTTGATGGAGTTTTTAAATATATATATATATATATATATATATATATATATATATATATATATATATTTCTTGGCATACGCTCCATGTTATATATGCAGAGAATGTACATACACTAGATTCATACCTGAAATCCTACCTACGTATGCTTGTTACACTATTGAAAGAACGTGTGTACTCTAAAAAGTGACAAAAAATATAAAATATGTGCTTTCCAGTATAGTTTATGGGCTATCTTAAGTTTTTCAAGCATCTTACCTCTTGTATCCCTTTTGGAAACAAATTAACCATCATTTCCTGATATAAATAGGGCCGTAGGGGGGTCATTTGTATATATCAAACTAGAGGCAATATAAATCTACCAAATTTTCTCCCTTGTTCCCCAAGCCTTCTGCATTTTTCTCCGAGTTTTATCCTCAACATTCCCTTCCATCCATCTTCTTTATACTATCCATCCCTTCCCCTTGAATTGGAATGTTGGTGGTGAAGATAATATTGGGAATAGTGCACTTGGAAACACAATAGAGAAATGCAGGCGAGGTCCGTGAAGCGGTGCCAACAAAGTTCAGGTTGTAACCCTCAATTATTTTATTAATAAAAGATAAAATTTCTTGTCCCAGATATTATGTCTATGTGTTTATGTTTATGAATATTTTCATGAATAACTAACTCTTTAGAAAATCTTGATAATTACGAATATGTTTTTCTAGTTTGTTCTGTAGCATTATTTCAGGCCAGCTTTAGGAGGAGGCCTGCAGTCTTGGAACGAACATCAATCGGAAGGGATTGAAATAAACATTAAGGACTTAAGGTACATGTTTCTATATTCCTCATCTTCCCCTAACTATCGTAAGGTTATGTTTGGTTTGGGGTATAATAGAATCTTTTCAATCTTTTAGGGTGTCAAGGCTCTGCCTAGTCGCTAGACCCAAATTAGGGTGATTTTCCCCATAGCACTAAGCATGCTCCTTGGTTTTTCCATCAGCATCATGCTCATCCTTTCTACAACTCCATTATGATAAGGTGTGTATGGAGTAGTCATATGCATTGATATACCACACTTTTTACAAAATTATTCAAATATTTTTATGTATAGCTCTCTTTCATTATCTATCCCCAACACCTTAATTCTCTTCTTTGCCTGATTCTCTAAAAGAGCCTTAAACTATTTAAATTTTTCAAATACATTAGATTTCTTCTCAAGGAAATAAATCCATCTATTCTATGAGAAGTCATCTATAAATGAGACTTTGTACACAAAATTATCTAGTGATGGAACCGACATAGATCCAAACACATCACTATGCACCAATTGTAATATTCCATCTACCCTCATAGCACCAAAGAAGAATATTAGACGATTATTATTCCCACATATAAAATGTTCACAAAAACAAAATTTCAGAGAGACATTGGATATATGTTCAACCATTCCTTTACCATATAGTACTCAAAGGCTTGCCTCTCTAATATGTCCCAGTATTTGATGCCACAGCATAGTATTTTGTTTAGATACTATGGAATTTTCCCTTCTTCATATCCAATCTCGAGAAAAATGGAACGATTGTACCAACAACCAATATAGTTCTTCCCAAAAAATTATATAGAGTTCCAATATGAAATCCCTTTGGCAACACCATTTCCCCTAAAACCATTATGTAGGTTTCCTTTTCCAACACTATTTTTACACCTTCCTCATCCATCTTTCTTGCAGAAATCAAATTCTTCGTCAATATTAGGATATGTAGAAAAACAAGGACTGTTCTAATCCTACCATCCATGAGGTTCAACTTGACTATTCCTCATCCTATGATTTTTCTATAGATTCATATCCTAGATAAACATCACCCCCATCATACCTTTCATATTCATAAAACCACTCCGCTTAACAAGTCATATGAAAGGGTGCTCATGATATGACCAATCATGCCTCATGATCTACATGTGTTCTTGAAAAATCCAAGTACACATCCTCTCCTTCATATGCATAGTTTTTTTCTTCTATACAAGAGGCATCATCATATCCCCTCCCTCTCTTAACACTTTCTTATCCACATTTTTTCTTGTAAGTCCCTTCTTTTCCACATCTCCATCATACCTTTATAGATTTTCTAGGATTTTTAGATCTTCCTGTATATTTCGATCTCCCTCTTCAGGACTTATTTCTATATCTTTCCTAGTAGGATCCTCTTGAAAATATGACATCTATGCTCTGTCCTTCCATGTTTTTATGCTATGTCCTTTTTATGTTTTTATGAGACCACATCATCAAAGCTTAAAGTAGTTGAAATACTACCTATGGATACACTAGATTGTCCCATGAGTCCAGTAAAGGGCACAATAAACCCATAAACTTATCTTCATCATAAATCTTAATACCAACATACAATATCCGACTTACGATAGTATTGAAGGCATTTAGATTCTTTGTCACCGAGTCTCCATATTTAATACAATGGTTGTACAACTTATTCCATCATAACTATTTGTTTACGAGGGACTTAGATTGATACAAATCCCCTAACGTATCCCATAATTTTGTGGCTTTCAGTTCCATTGACACAATCAATGATACTGAATTTGAAAGACAAAACTGGATTGTGCTCTTATCCTTCTGATCCAACCTTTTATAGTCCTTTGTTGACATTCCCGTAGATGTAATTCCTAGATCAACAATGAATCATTGATATTTATTTACCTAAATATCTTCCATCTTGAGCTTCAACGACTCAAAATGTTTCCCATTAAATTTTTCAATATTTATTTATGAATTTCTCACCATTTATTTTCACCACAGGAATTAGTACTGCAGATCTCCCACTATAACAATTTTTATCATAGACCTAAGATAAAACCTTATCCATAAAGGAGTCCCTATAAATCCAATAACTACTTTGATACCAAATGTAAGTTTTAAATGCTTTACAGTAATGAAATGCACACACAAATTCCTAAAAATAGAAAAGAACACAATTGCAATCACACATATACACATATATTTGACTTGGAAATCAAAATTAAGAAAATCAACAACCTATTTAGAGTTGGACCTCTAATTCTTATTCATAATCTGTAATAACCCAAGGCTGAGCCCCTACTGAATTGTAATGATTCTTAATGAAGTTTATAGGCTGGTGAGCCAATTATTTATAAGTTGGGAGGCTTATTTGTTTATTAGGCCGAAGAGCCTAGATGCTAAGGCCGGTGAGCCTATTTTTGTATATGTAATTAGGTAGATAATTAATAAAAAATACATTGTTGTGTGTAGACCAACCATGATAAATGAGGATGGGGGACTAAGCTCCACTAGGAAGGGAAAGGGAAGGGGAATGAGAGGCTAGGAAAAAGGGGCTAAGCTTGAGGGCTTAACCCAAGGGAATATTATAATGTATTTCCTAAAATACTAAGGATTGGGAAATAAACCCATTTATCCTAAGTTCCTTTGGGGAGAGGAACGAACTCCAAGTGGAGAGGAATGAGCTCCTGGAGAGCCATGTATAATCCAAGACACATGCAGTTTTATGGGGGAAAATCCGTCATTGTGGGGGTTCACTATCCATTCTTGCCATCTTTCCTCATGGGTTCACTCACCATTCTGGCCATCCTTTTCCCCATTCTCTCATGCATTGAGTAGGAACACATTCAGCCATTTTCTAGCATTGTTGAACCCTATGCCATCATGAACCTCTGTAACTTGTGCGCACTAGTATTTTTGTTGAGAACATACCCTGCCTTACCTGATTTTGCTACTATGGTTACCCATTTGACTTAGGAGATGGACAAAAGAAGCAATTGTTAAGCCTTGTTGATTGAAGAAGCGGGTTGTTAGGCCTGTGAGTAACTCTCTCCAGCTGAGAGATATCATTGGGGAAGTGATTTCTCCTAGAGGGAGTCCAGCAACAGCTACAAAGATCTAAGAATTCTTGATCCATCCTATTGTTGAATCCCTAGAAGGGAAGTGGAGCAGTCAATGGACTATGGAACAATGAAGGTGTATATTCCCAGGGTGGGATAAGCATATGGGAAATAAAATTTTGTGAGTGGTGGGCATAAGTAGGCTCCTTGGAGGGAATCCTTCATATTGCATTGTGCATATTTCCATATTCTCATCCTAGCATATGATTTCCTTTACCCTAGGTGGTGTTTACTCCCATCTTAGGGGAGACCCACTGCTGATAGCTTGGAGAAGCATGGTCTAAGGATGGGAGGTCCATGGAAGGTTTGCATGCAGTTGGTAGTCTTCTCATAAAAATATAAGTACCAATTCTATGTTAATTTTACATGCTATGTTTAATTTCATGTCTAAATTTTATCATAATTGCTTGTGTTTATTACATGTATGTGTTTATTGTCACTTATGCATGAATCTGTGTATGAGAAAAATGTTTGTATATGTTAAATTTTCATTATATATATATGTATATCATAGATTGAACATAGTAGATATTTTTGGTAGCATGCCCAGGCTTTGGATGGATGGGTACAATGCAATATGGTATCAGAGTCCATGGTTTCAAAAATGAACCTAGATGGGCCACAAATGTGGAATTTGGAGTAAAAGTTCCATAAGTAATTGATGTTCATAGTGCCAAAGTGGCTTTGAGAGAGCTCTTGGGTGGTATTGAAAATATTATGAGGTATAGTAGTTTGATAAACCATGAAAACCGTGGTATTGGGCAAAAAATTTAATTTGGGCCATTGGATCTGTCTGGAAGAAGATAGATCCCTCACAACCATCAGATCTGGAGAAGTTGTGCAATAGTTAACCATCAAAGTCCTCTGGACTTCATGTCTTCAACGAGATTTTAAGGTTGTTTTGAGAAAGGAGCCAAAGCACGAAGCTCCAAAGTTCCATAATGACTCTCAACTGTATATCATTCAAGAGGATGAGAATCGTTGGATTTCCCAAGTGGTTTAGCAGTTCGGTGTTCGGGGAAATCCATTGGATATTGCATGGTGAAGAAATCATTGAAGTCTTGAAGCATTGGAGATGATGTGGACCTATTTGGTAGTCGACAGTTCAGTATTTTTGCAAAATTTTTGATGAGAAAAAATTGCCAAATTTCTGAAGTGTCATATATGATGTGGACTTGTTCGATAGTCGGTAGTTTGGGAGTTTTGAAAAAGTGTTGATGAGAAGAAATTCCCGAAGTCCTAGTTCACCGAGGTTACATGACATGATGATGTCACCAGAGGTGACATGGACTTGTTGGATAGTCGAAAGTTCGACAGTTTGACAATTTTGAAAAGTGTTGATGAAAATAAATCATCCAAGTCTCGAAGCATCAGATATGATGTGGCATGATGACATCACCTATAGTGACGTGGACCTACCCTAATTCCGCCACATGTATCTTTTTTTTTTAATTTTAACAGGCCCTTAGTACGGATTGGGACCTGACACATGTCACTCAATGGTGGGGCCACATGTCAACACCTTGATTAATGACAGTTGTACTACATGGACCCTGAGAGGTTAAGCAGTTCGGGCATTCAACGTTGTGGGAAAAATTGTTGGAAGAACTTTTGGATCTCCAAAGTCCCAGAGTCCCCAAGTATCAAAGTTATGAAGTCAAGAAGCATCGAAGTGATGTGGATTAGGGACATTACCTAGGGTGATGTGGGCGCACAAGATGCATGCCACGTGTTAGTGTGTTTTGTTATTTTGAAAGGATGATTTTTCTAGTTAGAAATTGACACATGTCACCCTTCATATTGGTCCATGTGTCCTCTTCTTGGGATATTCCATGTAGCACCTGGGTGTGTAGTACTGAGTGGACCCTAGGAGCTCACCAATTTGACATTCGGAAGGAATGAAGTGTGAGGAAGTAGAAACCCCCGAAGGTACAAAGAGTGGAGTAAATCCTCACCATTGATCTAGAGAGCACATGCAACAGTAGATCTCATAGTCCATAGGATTCAAGGCATAAAAAAATGAGGTCAAGGACTTCTGGAGGCCCGAATTTTGGATTCCATCTTGACCGTTGATAACAGGGGATGCGTGGTTCCATATCACAAGGTCCGGTGAAATGGTACTCCAGAGGAATTGAGTTGCAGATTATTATGAGTAGAGAACTCCCGAAGGTCATATTTAATCTTGACCATTGGCCGAGAGATGGCACGTGGAGGAAAGAGAGAGAATATCCTATGAGTATACACTTAGGGATATTTGTAGAGAAGTTCCTTGGAAACTGTTGAAGCCCATAGTCCCAGAGCTCCTATCCACCCTAGATCTAAACAAAGAATGAGGACCATCGATATGTATGTTCTCTGAGTATTTGGAGAATTGGCGTTTAGAGGAAATGTATTCTAATGAAGTCAGATCCTCCAAAGCCCCAAAGTTATGGAGCTTCGGAAGCCTGAAGCACAGGATAAGCACCTATTTGTTAGCACTAGGTCACAGCCTGAGGTCACATGAATCTGGGGGCCGAAGAAAAGGGCTAGCTCCTGAAAATTTGGTTTAATAAAATAAAAGGGATTAGAGAAATATCCCATGAGGTTCTTGATTGTACATACCTACACCTAAAGAAGTAAGGAAGAGATGTAAACCTGAAGAAAGGATCCAACATGGATCCATGAGCCAATTCATCTCTGATTTCGAAGAATCCATGTACATGATTCCATCACTACAATTAAAAATTGTTCAAGTATCCATAACTTTCGGCTCAAAAATCAGAATGATCATGGAAATAGGAATTGGAAAGGTCTTGAACAATAGAAGATAAATATTCACCCAGAAATTGGATATGAATAGTCAATTTCTTAGGAAATTAGAATAAAAGAAGTTTGATATATTAATGAATCATAATGGTTCTTGTTTTCATGAAATTATAAAAACCAGTTATCCTGACAAAGTTTTGTTGGATGCACATTTTTGCAGAATTAATAGTTTTCATATCAGAATGAGCACAAAGTGCAGAGTGATGGATGATACATAGGTATTCTACAGTTAAGAATATGAAATAAGAGGGATTAATTCCCAGTTGGGTATGGAAGAAACCAAATCCAATG
This sequence comes from Picea mariana, assembly GCA_032191745.1. Classification (NCBI taxonomy): domain Eukaryota; kingdom Viridiplantae; phylum Streptophyta; class Pinopsida; order Pinales; family Pinaceae; genus Picea; species Picea mariana. The sequence continues at coordinate 5,119 of JASDQU011101179.1, read as the reverse complement.
GACATGGATGAGGAAAGGGGGAAGACATAAATCTGGCTGAGACTCAAAAAATTGCAGACAAATGTCTAGAGCCACAAGGGTGATAATGGGAGGCTTATGAAGGCCAAGGAAAAGTAGGAAGACTTCAATATAAATTTAATGAAAATATTGGACATAATTGAAAAGAAGATGGATAAGAAGAGTCGAGCCAATAGATCAAGAAGCCAAAAGACCCCTAAGGGAAAAGGAATATCATGGAGTGATAACAGACATAAGCATCACTCCCAAAAGAATTCCAACAAGAGAGCACACATAAGCTTAAGTTCATCCCCTGTTAGGAAGCATAGGAGTTATGGGGTGGATGAATTGGAAGGACAAATGAATAAGATCAAACCTCCTACTTTTGACAGAGATCACAAGAAGGATGAAGATTCTGAGACATGGATTCTAAGCATGAGGAAATACTTCCAATTGCATAACTATTATTCTCATGCAAAAGGAAGAATTTATATCTATCAACTAAAAGGAAAGGAATCCATGTGGTGGGATTAGCTTTTGCAAGTGTAACATCTCAGAGAGAAAAATGTGACTTGGAAGGAATTCAAGAAGCATTTTGAGAAGAAATACTTGACCAAGAGGTATAATGAAAAAAAGATGAAAGAGTTCTTTGAACTCAAACTGGGTAGCATGACTATTGATAAATATGAAAGGAGATTTTTAGAACTATTGAAGTATGTATCCTTCATCAAGGATGAGACAGTAAGGATTCAAATATGTTTGAGTGGGATGCCATCTTTCATCAGTGACAAGACCCAATATGATGATACCAATAGTTTGGAGGAAACCATAACTAGAGAAAAGTTCTTTTATGATCAACATAAGGGAAATCCTGTTGGCATGTTTATAGGAAGAATGTGCTTGTCATTGATGAAAAGAACAACAACGAACCAAACCTCGAGAGCACAGAAGAAGAGAAAGATCAGAAGTGATAGCAGTTTTCAGAAGTGCATACGAGGCCCAAGAGACAGACTCACAGGAGGAGCAAAGGTCGAGACCCGTGAACACTTAGAAAGCCTTCTAAGTTGGAGAGATCAGAAGCTCAAGAGGAAGAGAGACATTGGTCGTTGGATCACTGATCCAAAGGACCAACAACTATTGGATTGAATTAATGAAGGATGGGATAAGCAAGGTCTTAGATATGAGATCTCAATCACCCAAATTTTCATCATTCGTCAAATATAAATAAGTGGAAGGATAGGATAAGTTAGAAGAAGGGTGCGCTAATCATGATGACCGATAATCAGGCACTCATATCTACGATCGACAGGCTATATCAGATGCCCCCCAAACTTCCTTCCTTTAACTGTAAGGGGGGTTCGAGTTGTTGGTATTTCCCATGTGGGACCCTCATACGTGTCACCTTCTTGTCAAATAAGACCCTCATCGCTCATTACCACTTACCGCCTAACCCCCCCTCCGACTAAACCACCAAAACATTGATACATGCCACCTCTGTGCTTCGACGTCAAACTCCACTACCCACTACACGTCACACTCCATTACCGTGCTCTACCTCCAAACTCCACTAGATTTCCTACATGTCTCACCCACATCAACAGACCACCTCAGCAAGGACATGTGGCAGACCAGATCAACAAGGACATGTGGCAAACCAGATCAATAAGGACATGTGGAATACCACATTAACAAGTACACATGGCATAATCATATGATGACATGTGTCAAGAGGAAATTGGTTCGTGCCATGTCAACAACTGATGTAAGCAATCTACGTCACTTCGAGAGATTTACTTTGGGAGTTTCATCACCAAAAAATCTCAAAATTCCCAAAGTCTCGAAGGACGAAGGTCTGAAGTTGCTCTCAGTCGTCCGATATAAAGATCACTTCGGGTGCATTATCAA
>JASDQU011101177.1:24723-47533 GCA_032191745.1 Picea mariana | reverse complement strand
TTGTATTTGGAATGATAGTTGAGGGGGGAGTCTCAGGATGTGATCTTCGAGTTCAAAAATTATCAAATTTGTATCCATAGGATCAATTACACTGATAACCTTTAGTAGTGCCTTTCGTTGAGAAGGGCAACTTTGGAGGACTTCGAGAGATGACATCACAGAAGGTGCTTGCACCAGATCTTCTACAATACTGTAGTTTTGAGCAGCACATGCATGAGGGTTGAAGGAGGACTTTCGAACAACACCCTTTGGGGGAGGGTGAAGAACTGTATCGAGACTCTATCGTTTGATATGAAGAGGATCGTTTGGAGGTGAAGTTGAAGGAGGTTGTTGGACAAATGAAGGTGGTATATTGTCAACCTTCTCTTTTGAGGAAGAATAATCTTTGGCTCGAGTGGTCAGTGTAACGCCCTTCTTTCTAGAATCACCAGTACACATGAGTATATAAGAAGTAGTGGAGGGAGAGGTTTGGTCATGGATAACAAGTTGGGCCTGCTATTGATAAGGGAAAGGTTGAGACAAAACGGCAGGTGTGGGAGTTTTCGCGATCCCTTGGAGGAACTTAGTAACCTTGGCTCATCTTGGAAACTCTTTCATATAGTGATCATCACCACAGATAAGGAAAGGGTATCAGGGTTTGTGCTTATCCTTATCATCAGCAGGTTGTGTTTTGGCCTTCTCAGACTGCGGGTTGTTTTTATCCTCCTTATTCTTACCCTTCCCTTTTTTAGATTTATTCTTTTCGGCTGCGGTAGATTGAATAGAGTTAACCTCAAAGATTTTGTCGGTGGGATGAGTAGGAGACAAAGAATTTTTAACATTAGAAGAATTATACTTGGGGTTGGTGGGAGAGGCTTGCTTGTTTTGAGGTTGAGCATGGAAAGTGCTAATCACACCATCAACCACATGAGAAGTAGTAGGGGTAGTTGAGGTAGCGGTAGTAGAAGGGCGAGGTGCATGAGGGAGTAATTCATAAAGAGTACATGTTTTTGAATAAACGAGGCCGAGGTACTGAGTACGACTGATAGCCTATTATTCGGTGACAACTCCACCCATGGAAATATCACGAGAAAATTCATTCATGAATGATTTCGTGAACCACTCTACCAATAACTGATCAGGAAGATCAAGTTTGATCAAACGTCATCTTCATCTCCACTCATGAATGTGATCAGAGATGTGAGTGGCCTTAGTTTTCTTGAAGGAACTCAGTATCTTGGTTCTTGTTTCATAACGGATCGGTAATTGGTAGTGGGTAAGGAAAGCCATGGATAGGGTATTAAAGTCAATGAAGAAACCTTGTGGTAGTTCTATATACCACTTGACAACTGAACCCATGAGAGTTCGTTGGAAGAGTCATAACCAAATGGAATCATCCATCAAAGAGTTGGATGAACACCAAAGGTGGAAAGACATGACATGGTTGTTTAGATCCTCTCTCGGTTTACCGTCAAATTTTGGGATGTCGGACGGTAATTTGGTCGGTATAACGGACTAGTGGGGAGAATGTAGGATAGGATCATTCAATATCCTAGACAAATCAGGTAGATCCAAAGTGGCTAAAAAAGGTAATTGTCTATTCACAGGAGGATACTGGTGACTTTGGGGAGGGAGTCCCGTCGGTATACCAGTAGGACCATGAGTAGTTTGTATGTGAGGAAAAGGTCCTAATAGATTCATACGTGTGTGTAGAGGCATGTAACCCATAGGGTTGTAATGATGAGGAATTTTCCCTTGGGGAGGGACACTAGATTGAATTTTTGAACCCCAAATGAGATTGGAAGAATTGAGATGTGACTGGCCCGAACTAGGGGGTATAAAAGAGATAACTTGAGGTTGTTTCATGCCATATGATTGTGGATTCCCTTGAATAAGAAGATTCCAATACTAGTCCAATGATCTAGGGTTGTTTTGTCCATATTATGGATTATATCCTTCGAGTGGGGGTTGTCCTCCAGGTGAGGATGATGCCCCAATTTGGGTTTGACCTCCAAATTGAGTTTTCCCCCCTAGTTTATACTGTCCACTAGTAGGAATCTGATAATCAGAACTGAATAATGGAGTAGAAATTCCAAAGGTGGTAGAGCCATTGGGTCAGAATCCTCCTATAAAAGGTGGATAAAACCCTTTAGAGAGGAACTGAGATGGTATCAGAATAGAACTGAAAGAAACATTATACCCAAGCGGAGTAAAGACTCCAAAATCTCTGGATGGAACTTGGGTACAAATGGGGATAGAAGCATTCAAGGCATTATACCCAAGAGGGAGTGATGGGATTTGTCTAGATGAACACAGTGTACCAAGAGGAGGTTGGCTAGCCACTGTCTTCCCAGTGGTGATAATCATAGTGTTTGGGACCATTGTGGAATGGGCTTGTTGAAGAGGGATAGTTGATCTAGGACCAACCTCTGAACAAGCGAAGAAATAACAAGTTGTACCATTAAAGTGATCTAAAGATATCGTAAATGTAGTAGATTCTTTGGGTGGTTCAGAAATGATAGGTATATCATCTTCTACCTCTGAGTCAGGAGGGTTTTGTCTAGAAGTCAGAGTTTGAGATGTATCAGTGGTCCAAAAAGGATCCTCGCTTTCAATGCCAGAAAGGATTCCAGCTGGTATTCTAGAAGTGTTAACAACAAGTTCTCCGAATGAGTTTAGTCGAAGAATATGTCTCTCGTATCTAGGAGGTAAGAAGAAAGCGTCCAAAGAATCAAAATTGATTCGAAAACTTTCTAAAGAGTCAGTTCTCTCTGCTTGTGAAGGTATGTGGTCCTGGATCTCACTTTGTTGAGGAGAGTCCTCTAGTGGATTAGGGAGAAAAGGTTCAAAAAATTCCAAATCTTCTTGAGGTAGTCCTTGCATCCTACATGAATGACATGGAGAGTCAATGTTGGTTGAACCAAAAATTTTACGAAAAAAAATCTACGGCCAATTATGTAAACAAACAACACTCGCTAGTAGAATATAAGAATCAAAAACAAGAAAAAAAACCATCTTGTTCTGAGGTCACTAGTTGGTGATGAAATCTAACATTGTGAAGTCAAGAAAAGAAGGGGCTGGGCTAGGGTGGAAAAGTTATGTTGACGACCTGCTTAACGGAATTACACCCTGGTGCAAGCTCCCACACATAATCGTGGGTATACCTTCCAAGGAGCCTGAGTGAGTTTGGCCAACATCGATTCCAGGTACCATGAAGACTTGCCCCTCCACATTCACCTCATGTAATACCCTAATAAGATAGGAAAATAAGGCTACCAAAAACAACAATGATGCCTGGGGAGATAGTCGACAGTTTGATCCACGTGCAAGGGCAGGTTATCTAGCCCGAAATCAACTTGAGAGGCTTCCATTCATCATTGTGGGTATACCTTCAAGTGACCCCCATAATCCATGAAATCTTTACACCGATATCAACAAAGCAGGGTGAGTAACTCTGTCGATCTCAATGCGACCTCAGGTTTGACCCTTGTGTGAGAAGGGCTTCCCAGGACAAAATGTTGCAAATGGAATTTTGCACTCCCTATCACAAGATGCTATTTTGTGTTTTGTTCTTTGGAGAGTGTGTCTGACTACCTATTCCAAAGCTCTAGCCTAGCCAATGTTGGTGTAAAAGAGCCCTAGAAAAAACTACTAGTTAAGTTTTAGATTTTCGCAATATTTTTAAAGGTTGTTGTTACTCAAGAGGGAGACAGGAATGAAACCGATTTTGTGTAAGACCTTGACCCAATAATATGCAAATAGAAATGAATGATGCAAATTTTTGTTCAATAAATTCTATCTACAACAAGGAGAAGGTGTTTCCGGAATAATGTAAACTACGAAATATACTTCCTTTTTCTTTAAATGAACACGACTTCAAACAACCAATAAACAACCGAGTTATTCAATGTTCTCTTCTCTTAAATGCAATAAATTTTCTTATGTATAACTATTCAAAAGAATGGATAACTTCAAATCCTTACTTTTTAAGACCAGACCAAGGGCATGCAAGAGAAAGGACAAGTAATCCAAGAAAATGTATACCTTCAACAAGCACCCAATTCAAACTTTCAATGAAGACAAAAAAAATAAAATTACGTGAAAGTATTTCCTCAAATGCAAATGAAGAAACAAATTCTCAATCATCAAGCAATCCATAATACATAATCAATCCAAAACTTCAAATCCAATCCAAAAATTTTAATTGAACAAGCACTCAGATACAAGCTCAGAGATTATACCCTTGTTGTTAAAAATCAAAAATGAAAATTGAAAAATGGCTAAGAGAGGTGTTCGATCTCCAAAAAGCAATCAACAACGTGTTAGGCATGAGAAAACATTCAAAAACTGGCTAAAACATTCCCCCCCAGCTGACTAAAGAAAACAACTGGGCATCAATAGAGGCCAAAACCCCACTCAAAAAATTCATAGAAGCCATCGTAGGCTAGCAGCACATTATAGTGCGGAAATATAGAGTTTCCACAAGCTAGAAAAATATAGAGTGTGGAAAGTATGCACTGAAGCAAATATATAGGGTGCGAAAATTGAATATTTCCGTAGGCTAGGTATAGGGTGCAGTGTGGACACATCTGAAAATCAAGAAATTTTGAGAAAAAGGTAAAAAATCTCTATGAACTTTCAAACTCAGAGAGTCTGAATGGATATACCACAGACTAAGAGACTGAATTTAGATAAAGAAGAGTAGGCAAAACCAAATTTCCAACAAAAAACCACAGTCAAGTCGTATCCCCAATGGATTCGCCAATTTTGTTATAGGATAAATCGGTAAATGTGGACATAAACTAATCTCCCTAGATCCACTTGGATTTAGAAAAAAATAGGACAGGACATGATGCTTCCCCTAAGTTATAATCATTGATCTAAGTGTCAAAGAAGGAATTGATGACTTACCTTTGATATCTCTTCCTTATATCTTTGGTGTTCCCACTTTGCTTCGGTGCTCTTGTGAAACTAGATCTGCAATGACACAAACCAGCCAAAGTGAAAGCAACCATGATAGATTCAATGAAAACCTAGACACGTGATCAAGGAGTCATGTAATAAAATAAGAATAATTTTATGGGAAATAAACATGCCACTGTATTATATTGAATAAAAGTGGAAGATACAACCAAAATGCCTTGATGTTGCAATTTCCCTTTTAGTGGTCCTTCGTTCCAACACACACATATATTCGTTCCAGAGTTTGCATGAAGGTGATCTTCAAAAGCTTCATGGGTGAATGCAGACCTCAAGCATCAATTGAAATAGTATTCTTCACACAATATCCAGCCTATTCTTCTAGCAATCCTTTTCTCAACTTTGCTTAACTCTGCTTAAACTTTCCCATGAGAATCCCATTATTATATAGGAGAATTTGAAGTGGTTAAAGGGATGAGGATGATCCCACCAGATCAAAGAAGTCATTAGGATCGTAACCATATGGATGCCACCTCACATTCCAATGGATTCCCCTTCTAGAAACTTCTTGAACTCCTTTCCTCTTTTGGCTTTCAAACGCCACCGCACCCTTCTTATATAGTAGCTTGCATAAATCCTGTAGGCCAGCTATAGAGCAGCCTACATAAATCTTTGATTTCTGCACTGTAGACTATGGGTAGCTTACAGTGTCCTTCTAAATTGTAGTCTTACAGAGGAGGAAAGCAGTCACTTTTCTCAAGAAAAAGATGATTGTGAGGGCCTGATTACATGCTTGTAAAGTCATCATCAGGGTGACCAAAATAATGTGTAACAATGTGCTAAGTGTATATTATATTTAAAATGCATGATAATGAAATATTTTATAAGGTGCCAACTTCTATTTCTATAGGTGTTCCTATGGCTTTCCCATATCAAATAATCACCTCTGATTGTTTTGGCATTGTTGATATAAAAGATTATTTTATGGTATTAAGGTCAACCTCATGAGGATATGAATCCCCCTATGTTTTTAGTGAGGTGGTACTCCTCTTTTTATTATGATTCCAAGAAAATGAAATGAAACAAAACAAAAGTATGAGAATGACCAATACTAATATTTACATTCACATTCAATGAAAGCATCACCTCATATTTTGGGACCATATGTGTTTTAAAAGAAACTCATATATACAATATTTACAATGCGAATATATAAAATGCATATACATTATAAAGGACTGATATCTCCATCACAACATTCATCATAAAATTTAACGATACCATAAATAGAGAGATCAGGGAATGGACCACAAATAAAAGAGGGCTTTAAATTATCATTCCATAAAGCGCCAAAAATATTATGATAAACAAAACATCTTGTAACTCAATCTTTTGATCAAAGTCTTTGAGAATACAATAATGTAGTATCCCGAATAGCTCTCTTGGAGTCTAAATAATAATAATAATGAGTCTTTAAATACAAAATTAAATTCCTTTAAAGAAAACAAAAATGAGTTCACCCTTCAAAAAGGACTGGGTTTCTCTCCCATAGACCATAAAATGAAAATAGCTAGAAGATCGAAAGAAGAACAACCAAGGATCAACCTAAATCCCATTGAATACCAAGAGGATAATGGCAAGATGAGAAATGATTGTAGCAAAAAAGGGACTGAGGAAAAATTGAAAGGATAGAGTTTATGTTCAAATCACTCTAATGGAAAAAATATCATCCTTTACTTTCTTTTGGTTGGATCCCTCATAGCTACATGTCACTATTGATGTGGCACAACTGCTCTAACCATTTCTTAATTTTCTGGTTCAGTAACTTCGAGTAATGCCTTGTTCAACCATTCCCCATTGTATTCTCTTAAAGGTACCATGATAATTTCATGTATAGTTTTAATCTCAAAGAGTTGGCTTTAAAATTCCCTTAAATATAGATCATATTAATGCAATGTGTCATCCACCTCACCATTTCTATTAATATACCAAACTAACCATATTTCAACTTCATCCTCATAAAATTCTATGGTTTCGGTAAATTCATTATCCCAAGCAACTTTTAGTTCTTTAATTTTTCTCATTAAAGAGTCTTTGGTTGAGATCATGGTATCCATCAATAAATTAGGACCATCTAATTCCTTGGTAAGACTAAAAATTTTAAGAAACGGATCACTCTTTCTATTCCTTAGGGCCCCAATTTCATTTATCATTTCTATTAACTCTTTAATTCTCCTTAACCAACATGCATTAATCTGCTTCAAGTAGTAAGGGGAAGGAAGTTGTTGTTCCTTTCTCTGAGATTCATTTAAACTTGAGACTTTAGCCGAAAATGTGTTTAAGACTTCCTCGAAAAATCCTTCATCACTTTCCAAATCTTTGTTCAAATATTATTTGCAATTCTCTATTTTGGAGGAAGAGGTAGATATAATTTGGCAAGCTCCCAAATTTCCTGAATTATATCAGTCCTTTTTTGTATGGCATCACCAACATATTTTCTTATGACCTACAATACAATTAATGAACCTTTGTATTTCGTACTTCTTTCGGGGATCTCCTCCAATTCAAGTATAGGTTGCATAGAACTTAAAGGTTTTGAAAACAATGTTGCTGGTACCAAACCAACTTCTAATTATTTAACCCTTTTCTTTAGTTCTAAATTCTCTCTTTCCATTTTGTCAATCGATTGTTTTAATGGATCTCCAGTAGCTCCATGAAAGTCTGCAATTTTATATGGTGCTACTCCATCCAAGTCAATCAAATATTTATATCGGTCAAATGAATTTTTATTCTTGGTATTAACTTTTTCTAGAAATAATTTTTTGGTTTCACGATTGTAAGTTGTGTCGTGTAGAGTAACAGATTCCTCTTCAAATATCTCAGGATCCTGAGTCATAATAGCATCATTTATTTATCTCATCTCTAACATCCTTTGCATAGACCATTCATGCTCTTCAATGATCTCATCCGTGTCCATCACATGGGGAATTTCCTGGACTTATGATTCATTTACTTCCATTGATGATACATTTCTTTTTCTTTTCATAACAGTGTATGTGGTATGTGCTTTTTCAAGGCCTTTCCTTGGTGGGTTTTTATCTCCACCATCATTTGAGCCTCCAAATAGTGTTTTTATGGTATCCATTCCACTGGTTCTACTCTTCATTCTGGATTGCGTGCTTTTTTGAGAAATTGTCGACAAGTTAGTGTTTTGATTTGTTGTTTCTCTGCCATGTTGTTTTTATATCTCATTTGTACTATTTACTTCTCCAAAATTGTTTGAATTTTGGTAGGCCACTAGTTACTGAAGGTGCAAATTATCTCTAACATATTCTTGAAATTGTTCAACTTTAATGAAGTGTGAAGAACACCCTACTAACTACATGTGTGTAGTGAATTTGTTATCTGGGTCAAAACCTTCAACAAGTTTGGCTTCATTTAAACCCATCTGTTCATGATGTCCTTCCAACTCATTTAGGTGAGTTATATGTTTAACAATTCAATCGCCAATTTTCCATGGCATTGGTATAAAATGTATTTTTCTTTTTTCATGGAAGAAAAATACCCAAGTTTTGTATTTCCTGCATACTTCTCCAACAAAGAGTGTTGAAATTTGGTAGCTGGGAGGTACTTCCACATTGGAAACGCTCATCATGTGGAAGTGACCAAGCACACCTTCTCCTAGTGACTTTATAATATGTTTTTATAAAGTGATTTTATAAAGTTGGGTCTTTTAATTTTTAATGTAAAAGTGACTTTATGATTTTATGGGTCACTTTAATGACTTAAGAGACATCAACAAATGATTAAGTCATGACCATTTATCTCATGAGGGAAAGATCTAATCTTGATCGTCAATCTCATTGGAAGACCAAGGGTTAGGGAAGTTACATTTCTAAATTGCATAAAGACAACATTAGAAGAGAAGAGGGGTGCATACTTTGAGGAGAGAATAGTGGGAGGTGAAGGGTCACACATCCCAAGAGATCTTTGAGCATGGAGAAAGGAGAAGAACATCAGGCAAGGTAAGCACATATTTCAGGAGAGGAAGTGGGCACGCATACCAAGAAATTTGCATTTTATATTGAACAAGACCATACAATAGCTAAAGGAATCTGTACTGTACAGATTTGATAGATTTTACAGCTGAGGTATGGACTGAAATCATGGCTCTAATTACAATGCAAAATGTTGGCTTAAAATCTATGTTTTCCTTTACTTCTTGTACATAAAATCGTGCACTATGTTCAATAAATATAATGTTGAAGTCCAAGCTATATTGTTCAACATTATAACAGAAATTTAATGCAGTTTCATGGGCAGAGACTTGGCATGAATTTCTAGATTCTTTGGCACAATTTTCTAAGTGGAGAAAAGCCACATTTTCTGAGTTGGGTTCTGTTATATTCTTGTTGTAAATGGATATTGTTATCTCAGTATCTTTCTCTAGAGATTAATAAATAAATTTCCTTAATTTGTCACTATTTTCCTGTGTTATTCTTCTTGGGGTTTTCCCCATATAGTTTATGGTGCCTAAAGTGTATTTTTTCTACTGTTAGTATATGATTTCATTGTTGATTTAGTTCCAGATCTATATTATTTAGTGTTTTTGCTCATTTAGTGCAGTTAGTATTGAGTTTTCATGCTTGATTGTTGAGACTTAATTGGATGGTGAAATCTGAGTATGATATAGTGAGTTTTTGAACTATTTTCTTAACATGGTATCAGAGCAGGTGCTCTAAAGTTCAGTTGGCAACATTTGGTACTTGGGAAAGCAAGTGATTTGCTGGTGTATTTTCTTGAAGAAGGCATAAAATGTTCTTTATCGAGAGGACAAAGATGACTTCCAACATTAGATTTGAAGATAGGTTGGAGGGGATCTCCAATTACCTGCAATGGAAGGTTAGAATCAACAGTGTTCTCAAGGAGAACAAATTATGGTTGTTTGTGAACACCATTGTGCCTGTACCTGCTTTAGATCCCATATCTCTTGATGTTCATGAGGTGAGAGAAGCCAAGACTCAATGAATCATGTTGGATGAGGTCAAATACCATATTATTCCACACTTGGTTGAGAAGAAGAAAGCCAAAGAAATGTGGGATGCACTGAAAAGTCTGTATGAGGAAAAGAACGAGAACCAGAAAATGGCTCTCTGATACAAGCTCCATGGTGCTAGGATGGTCAAAGGAGAGAGTGTGGCCACCTACCTCACCCTGGTTGCACAAGTGAAGGACGAGTTGGAATTTGTTGGAGAATTCATCTATGACTCGGAGTTGGTGCAGATATCCCTGAAATGATTCAGCAAGGAGTGGGAGGTTTTCATCAAGTGTGTGGTGGGGAGAGAGAAGCTCCCTAACTGGAGAATATTATGGGATGATTTTATGTAGGAGGAGATATGGGAGGGGTCTCATGTAAAGGAATTGGATGGTGTAGATGAAAAGAACATTTCTCTTGTGGTAAAGGGAAATGAGAAGAAGAAGAACATGAGCAAGGTGAGATGATTTGCATGTCACAAAACTAGCCACTATGTTAGTCAATGTCCGAACAAGAAGAAGAAGAAATCGGAACCAAAGGTGTCAGCTTCAACAAAGGTTGTAGAGTTTGTTGAGAGATATGAGAAGGAGTTCTCTCTCATGACTGGTCCCTTAGGGAGTGGGTTTCTAGCGTTTGAGGACATTGAGTCTTGTTTTGTGGACAGTGGAGCTTCTCAGCACATGATTGGGTTGAGGTCAATTTTTCTCAATATTATAGAGATAGACTCAGATTGTAGAGTAAATTGTGGAGTTGGCCGATAAATTTCAGTAAAGGCGGTTGGAAGGGTGAGATTCCAACTAGAGTTAGGAGATCTTATAGAGGTTGCCAAGGTGTTAAATATTCCACAAATGACTATTAATTTTATCTCAGTGTCATCTTTGGATGAGAGTGAATTTGGAGTTGTCTTCTACAGTGGAAATGTGTTTTTATATCCTATAGGATCAACTGCTGACACAACAATAATGCTTGGTGTCAAGTATGAGGGCATGTGCAGGTTGTTGGGTAGACCTATGTTGGGGTCCAGTGGATTTCTACACTCATATTCTATGTCAGAGAGTTGGCAACAATCATGGAAGAAAGGGTTAATACCAGGGACTCAATCTTCTTTTGGGACTCTCAAAGGAATCAAAATGCATGAGACGACAAAGATGGATGCTCAGGAGAGTGTGCAGGCTCCTAGGAGCATGCCTTCAGTTTGTGGTACAATAGAGCTAGCAACAGAGGCTTCTAGTGTAGTGGGAGTAGTGGCTTCCTGTTCAGAGGGACCAGAGACTTCTAGTATAGAGGGAGCAACGATGACAGTTGATGAGATGGAGATGGATGCTAGTGGTGATACTAGAAGTACCTCTCTCACTAAGAGGGAATGTTGAAATTTCTTATCTTGGAGGTACTTCTGCATTGGCAGTGCTAAGCATGCAGAAGTGACCAAGCACACCTTCTCATAGTGACTTTATAATATGCTTTTATAAAGTGATTTTATAAAGTTGGGCCTTTTAATGTTTTAATGTAAAGGTGATGTTATGATGTTATGGGTCACTTTAATGACTTAAGTGACCTCAAAAAATGATTAAGTCATGACCATTGATCTCATGAGGGAAAGATATAATCTTGACCATTAATCTCATTGGAAGACCAAGGGTTAGGGTAATTACATTTCTAAATTGCATAAAGACAACATTACTGGAGAAGGGGGGCACACACTTTGAGGAGAGAAGAGTGGGAGGTGAAGGGTCACACGTCCCAAGAGATATTTGAGCGTGGAGAAAGGAGAAGAAAAATAGACAGGGGAGGCACATATTTCATGAGAGGAAGTGGGCACACATCCGAAGACATTTTCAATTGATATTGAATAGGACCTTACAACAACTAAACGAATATGTATTGTACATATTTTCTAGACTGTATAGTTGAGGTATGCACTGAAATCATGGCTCTGATTTCAAGGAAAAATGTTGGCTTAAAATATGTGTTTTTCTTTACTGTTGGTACAAAAAATCGTACACTATGTTAAATAAAGGTAATGTTGAAGTCCAAGTTGTATTGTTCAACATTATAACAAAAATTTAATGCAATTTCATAGGCAGAGACTTGGCACAGGTTTGTAGATTCTTTGGAACAATTTTCTAAGTGTAGAAGAGGCACATTTTATGATTTGGGTTCTGTTATATTCTTGCTATAAATGGTTGTTGTTATTTCAGTATCTTTCTCTAGAGCTTAATAAAGAAATCTTCTTAATTTTTCACTATTTTCCTATGTTATTCTTCTTGGGGTTTTGCCTAGATTGTTTTTGGTGTCTAAAGTGTATTTTGTCTATTGTTAGTATACGATTTTGCTGCTGATTTAGTTCCAAATATATATTATTTAGTGTTTCTTCTCATTAAGTGCAGTTAGTATTGTGTTTTCATGCTTGACTCTTGAGACTTAATTGGAGGTTTAAATCTGAGTATGATATCGTGAGTTTCTGAACTATTTTTTAACAAAGAGTTTATCTGATGTATAAAATGGTGAAAATAAATGCTTCTCCTTACTACCAAATATTATAATTACAGTGAATTCTTCAGACGACTCATAAATCCCTTTTCCATTGAGGAAGGAAGTTCCCTCTAAGGATAGCCTTGATGTGCTCTATACAAATATTAACCTTTTAAACTCTGAGATGAAATTATTATGAATTGGGTAAAAACAATATTGGGCTTAATGTCTTTATAAAATTGAATACCATGCATAAACTAGTTCTAACTTAAAATCCACATGTTTTTCTTGAGGAAAATATTCAAAAAACTGACCATAAGCAATGGAGGAAATGGGATAAGAATCCATATATAATTTATGGGTCTTTTTTAGGTTATTCAATTGGAAAAAAAATTCATTTGAGATGAGATAACCCTAATCAATGATAGATTTTTTATGCAGGGCATAATGCATAGCATATATAACATTTCTTGTTACACACATAGTAGTTTCCAAACTGATAATGTGGGAAAATAACCAAGAAAATCATTTGTACGAGTATTTTAGCAAATTTACCTCGATTCTAGAAGTACTAGGGTTACAGGTTGGATCTTCCAAATAGTTGTTCAACAATTTTTTCTTGTGATCTTAATGCTTGAAAAAGTATTTTACAAAATGTTGAAGGAGCTAGAGAAATAGGTTGATGACCTTGGATTTGAATTATTCTTCATTCATAAACAAATTTCTATGCACGCCATTGTATAATATATTTCATATCAATCACTTCTAGAACACATCCTTCCAATGTTATTCCTGAGGTCCAGATTAGGTTTATCTTTTTCTCAGCTGGAGGAAGAGACTTGTAGTACTTGTATTCCCTAGACCACTGGAACTATTGATCTTTGCAACCTAGTATGTTCAATGTATCTCCAAAAAATACTTCCTTCTTCTTACTTGACATATTTTCTTCTGTTTATAAAGGTGGTGCTATTGTCGATACTTACAGGTGTCCATTTTTGTTTTATTTAAATTCCCACTACGTATTACCTTGGTAACTCAATCAACCATAGATCATGATTTAAATGTCACCAGTTTTCATGGGACTTGGATTTATTGTGACCCTTAATCGATGCATTGTGCATTAATAAGGGCATTATGGTTTTACGAGTGGCGAATGCTGTGGAAGGGGAAATTAATTTGACGGAAAATGGGGATGTGATGGTATAATGGATGGAAAGTGTTAAGTATGGAGGTGTAAAATGATGTATGGAAAAATGCTAAGAGTATAACATAGAGTTGCGGGGTTGTAGAGTTAAATTCTTGTGAAACAATCTTCAGGAAAGAGTGACAATGCCTGCATTGAAATTCCTAATATGGTTAAGTGTTGGGAGAAATGAGGACTGGTGGACATGCAAAAGTGTAGACCTAATAGCAATAGAAAAGTGATGGGGAGTAAGGAAATATTCTCCATAATGAGAGAATATGGCTAACTATGAAAAGAAGTGAAAAGTGGAAAGTGAATGCAAACCTACAGACTTGTGGAGGTGGAGACCAAAAAAAGAGTTAAGGGATGGTATATAGCTATGAATCTGCATCGCTTGAAATTTACTAAGTATCAAAGAAAATGGAAAAGGAAACAAAGTAAAGTGTTTTCATGATTGCGAGGTTGCAGACCTGGGTAATTAAAAGATATTTTAAGAGTTGTTATGTAGTTTTGCATCCACATTTCGGAAACGACTAAGTTCTTGGAATTGTTTTTTATGTAAGAGAAGAGAAAAAGTAGGCTAAGAAAAGTGTAAAAGAAATCCTAACAATAACTACATATAATACTAGACTGGTAAAAAAAATGGATCAATAGGCATCAAATTTGAATGTGTTCTCATACATACCATATAAACATTATAATAAAAAAAACAATGTAAGGGTTTTTATGGTTAAAGAACTTGAACATGCCCAATCGGCATTGTTTCCTAAATTAGCTTGTAGGGCATATTCTAGGAAGTACCACACATGTTCAAGTACAATTATGGAATTTGCATCTAACAATAAGGTTTTAAGAGCTTGTTTTTGTTCAAGAATTGACATCACAAGTGTCAATCTATTTGGTCATATACAAAGTATTGTAATGCCGGGGAAATAGTTATATTGCAAATGATCTTTTGGTTGGGAAAGTTTTTCCTTTCTGGAACATGGCAGTACTGCAAAAAAAAGATATATGGTGATTATAGGAATGTATTGTAATGATGTTGTTGCTAGAATTATATGTCCATATTTTAAACTGTGGTTGTTTATTATTAGTTGTGTTATCGGTTGTACTATTATACCCGCGAACCTTGTTCAGTGGTGTTGAATTATTGATTCATGTTGTTTGGGGTGAAGGGGCATATTTTTTGGTATTTTAATTTTTTTAATCTGTCATTGAGGTTTTCCAAACAAAATGTTCTACGAATTTGATTTAACTAAAAAAAATTGTGTCTTCTCATTTTTAAGGCATTTGAGAATCCATCAGATTCCTTTTATTGAGGCGTAAATATCTTACTAAGAAGTGGAATTGTTGGATTGAAAATATGCTTCTATTTCATTTATAATAATAGAATTGCATAATTCTACTCTTAATTGTCTATGGTCGTATGTCAGTTGGAAACATTGAAAATATATAAAGATAATTATTTTAATAAAGCTTTGTTCATTTCCTCTACCTTTTCTTTGGCAAGTGTGAAAGGTTTAAAACTAGAGAGAAATTGTTTCCCAAATAAAATATCTTTGGACTAACCTTTTATTGGAGATGACATTAATTCAATTGTCTAGACTCTAAAATATTTATGGGAGCTATCAAAAGCTTTCCACACGTGTATGGCACTAGCATTGCCTGAACATTTGTTTTGATTGGGGAATGTATATAATAGTGGCCCCATATAGAAATATTATAGATTGACTTTTCACTACAACTAAACATGTTTTTCATCCTTGTCATCTTGTACTTCTCACTACTTCTTTTTATTCCTTATCTTTTTCATCTCTATTGAGAACTCTTTTTACAAATATTACAATATTTACGATGTTTTTCATATATATGATGGTTCTTTGACCCATATCACAAAAATAATTCATGCAAAAAACATTCTTTGAAGATTAAACTACTAGACAACTTAAATGTCTCCTTTCCTCTGGCTCACTAGTTTATTGGTTTTCTTTCACTCCCATTTTCCTTGAGTACTTACCGCTATCATTCAACATGGAATTCTTAAAGGAGATCCATCTTCATCATGGTGGTTTATGTTGAAATAACCTACACTGTATTTTTTAAGTTTTGTTCTACATTGTTCTTTGGAACAGGCCTATTTTGAGAAAATACTATTTTTTGAGGAAAAAACCCAGAATTGGAAAAAGACAATGGGAAGGAAAAGCAGCACGTGCAAGGAAAGAATGCAAGGCATGCATGCAGGAAAACATAACTACATTAGGGTTAGGGTTTTCTTAGGATATTTTAATGGCCGATGATCTAGAAAACTAGTATAAATAAGTTCCTAGTTTTGATTAAGGTTGGTTGTCATTGATGTCAACCCTTGAAGGAAGTTGGAGAACCCAGGTTTGGGTAATGGACCCAAGTTTGTTTGATGGATAATGGTATGAGTTTTGATATATTTGCAGGTAATACTATTATATATGGATAGTACATTTCATTCCATTTCTAGTGGTATGTGGAATGTCACATAACTCCTCACGGTTAGAGATTTATGGCCATGTGAAGTTGGAGAACCCTCATGAGTCATCTAGAAGCCCCAAAAGGTTAAAGTAGTCAAAGTGATTTAAGAGATTTTTAGAAGGTAAATAATAAAGTGAAGTGATGAGTGTACTATAATTCAAAGTGAATACAAAATAAATTATTTAAATAATAAAGTTAATGGAGAAATTACCAAGTTGACAAGTGGTTAGAAGTGAGTTAGCCCTAAAATAAGGAAAACAGTTTAAGATGGTTAGAAGGTAACCCCTTGAGGTAAAGTAAAGTGATGAGTGTACTATAAGTCAAAGTGGATACAAAATAAATTATTTAAATAAGAAATTTAATGGATAAATTACTAATTGGACAAGTGGTTAGAAGTTGGTTAACCCTAAAATAAGGAAAGTGGGTTAAGAAGGTTAAAAGGTAACCCCTTGAGGAAGCTACATAAAAGTATAAATAAGAGGCAAGGCTATATAATTTTATATCACACTTGAGCATATTGAATATCTACAGATTTTTTAGGTAACCAAACAATATCTAATCCGAATTTCAGAGAGAAGGTGAAGTAAAGAAGGGAGGATAAATTCTTTTGATGATGTTTTCTAAGGTATGTTATTTACAGGTCATATCACCATTTTCACAATAACTTTGTTTCTAGAATGATTCAGATGGTGAAATTGATAGGGATTTGAGAAAACATATCCAAGTAACTATGGTGTGAATTTCAACTTGTGTTTTGTTGTAGTTTTGGAGTTACACTCTGTGGAAATGGGGTTTGTGGCTAGTCCTGAAACTAGTCTAAAATAGTTGTTTCAGGTAAAAACGTCATAAATTCTTCATAATAGATCCAAATTAAGAAAGAAAAACATTTTTGGTTAGAGCCTAGTCTGTAGTATTATGTGTAAAATTTCCAGATCCATACAACAAATATTCTATGTGGGGCACGCTCTAGAAGTTCTCTCTCTAGAATAAGCCAGAATTCAACAAGGTATGCAATTTTTTCTATAACTCCTTTTCTGAGAGGTTCCAAGTAGTGAAAACTGGAGGAATTCCATAAAACACACTGAAGAACATTGTGTACTATTTTCATATCTTTACTCATTACAGGTACATAGTTATGATTATTTCAAGTTAGGGTTGTTGACTAATCCAAAATTAGTCATGTCAGACTAAAGAAAAGTTTGATGAAAATGCTAGTATCTTGTTGTTAAAGTTAAGGAAGATTTGAAAGTATGTGATCATATACACCAGGTCTATTATAGAGTTACAAATCATATTTGGATGATGAAATTGATGAGGGATTTTGGTTGAGGTACATGTTAGGTTCATGGTTGAGACAAGTAGTTGATGAGTTGGCACATACATGAGGTGTATAGTTGATGATTTTGGTACATATTGATGAGTCATATTTGATGCGTAGTTGATACATGATTGGTACATACTTGGGACATGGTTGGATGCACTTTTTTATGGTACAAGTTGATTACAGGTTGTTTGGTATAGGTTGGTGCATGGTTGATGCACTTGTTTATGGTACAATTTGATTACAGATTGAGGTACAGGTTGATGCATGGTTGATGCATGGTTCAGGTTTATTGGTACAAGTTGTTTGGTGCAGGTTTATTGGTAAAGGTTTACATCAGTATATCTCAAAGTGATAGTGTGACAGTGGTTCCATCATTCTACTTATACTTCAGGGCAGTTGGACGAGGCAAGGATAGGTGGTTGTAGCCACCTTATAGTTGTAGTCAGATAACATAGGGGGTTGTAGCCTCCTTCTGGTTGTAGCCAGAGAATCGAGGAGTTGGAGCTTCCCTCGGGTTGTAGCGTGAGAAACTAGTGGGTTGGAGCCTCCTTCCAGTTGCAATTGGAAAACAAAGGAAGTTGGTGCTTCCAATGAATGTAATTCTTCAAGACATATAAGAAAAATAATTATGTGGTTTTCTTCCACTTTGGGTTCCACACACTGGTGTATTGTGTATGTGTATGATTTTTCATTTGTTCATTGCTTATTTACTCTACAATTATTGGATGATAATGCTACATTGATATAGCACTTGGATTATATGGTTAAAAATGATTAAATTTCTCTATTATTGATTTAACCCCCCTCTTAGTAATCCAACAATTGGTATCATACCAGGTACCTTCAGAAATTAGTTTAACCACTGAAAGGTAGATCATGGAGAGCAACAACTTGTATAAAAATGGAATACCATGGTTTGATGGACAAAAGTATGCATTGTTTAGCATAAGCATGAAGACATATATACAGGAACAGGGATTTGAAATTTGGCAATCAATTATATATGGATACACAGTACCAACAATTCCGCCAACAAATGACAAAGAAGTGAAACTCGGTCAGAATAATTCCAAAGCCACAAATGCACTTCTGAATGGTCTTGTTGAAACGGTATTCACCAAATTTTGACATTATAAATCCGTTAAATATATTTGGGACAAACTTCAAAATATTTATGAAGGAGATTCAAAAGTCAAAGCAGAAAAGCTTCAAACTTACAGAGGTCGGTTCAAACAACTAAAGGTGAAGGAAAATGAGAATATTGCAGATTAATTCTTACGATTCGATGAAACAATAAATACAATCATCCGATTGGGAGAATAAATTAAAGAATCTTTAATTGTTCAAAAGTTACTAAGATCTCTTCCTATGAGATTTGACCCTAATATATCAACACTAGAAGAAAGAGCAGATCTAAAATCAATAAGAATGGACGAACTACATGGAATCTTCACAGCATATGAAATGAGAATTGAACGGGAAAATCCAGATGTAAAAGAAGTAGCCTTCAAAGAATCCAAAATATCAAAGAAAAAGGAAAATCAAAAAGAAAAAGAACGTAGAAACAATATTAACGTCTCGGAAGATGATGAAGAGGTGGCCAACTTTGTCAAAAGACTGAACAAGGGAACTGACTACGGGTATAAAGGTAAGATTCCTTTAATTTGTTTTAATTGTGATGGTATTGGTCATTCTGCTAACAAATTTCCTCATAAGAAAAAGAGAAATGATGAAATTTACTCAAAAAAAAAAAACATATAAAGGCAAAACAACCACAATGAAAGTTTTCAAGAAAAGCTCATGCATCAAAGAAGACATCTCATCGTCATATGAATATGAAGTCAGTGACAATGAGACAGAAAGAGTTATATTCATGGTAGTAGAAGACTCTGATAAAGAAGACTTTGAAGAAGAATATGAAGAAGTCAAAGAAGAATATGAAGAAGTCGAAGAAGAAATTGAAGAGGCAGAAGTTGAATACCGAGAGGAATTGTTGAGTTCCATAGAAGTTATCAGAAGAGAAAAGAGGAAAAACAAGAAGCTACAAGAGGAACTGGACAAGAAAGAAGACACTCAGGAATTAGAACAAATGATAAAAAAAATTGAAGGTTCAAATTGAAGAAGCACTCAAAGAACAGTTAGAAGGAAGAGATAATATCATTGAAAATTTGGAAGCAGAGATTGTCACATTAAGAAATGATCTTCAAAAGAAAAATATGCATAACAACTCAAATTTTTGAATGACATTATCAGCAGTCAAAAGCCTAATCATGACAAGTCCGGACTTGGATACAATTAGACAGAAAAGGGATCAAGATCCAAAGCAACAGAAAAAGAAACATATCCAAAAAGCTATGCAGAAACAATCAAAAGGGATAGGAGTGTCTATAGATAAAATTACAGAGACACTCCTCCACCTAGAATATTTAGATTTCAGAATCAATGATCGACAGAAACATATAGGTCTCAAGAAGAAGAAGGATTCATAAGAGCACCTCTTTTCAGAATATATTCAATCCCAGATATCAAACTATATTTTTTGGTTTATGTTATGCATGTAATAATTTTGGACATAAGGTTGCGAATTGCAGAGCTACCAACTAGAAAATCGACAACTTTGAAAGTCAAACACAAAAGGGTTATCTGAGAAGGCCTAGTGAAACAAAAATAATAAGTTACAACATGTTTGAATCATTAAGCACTGAAGTGGAATGCTACAAGTGTAACAACTTTGGACACATGGCCAAAGATTGTAGAATGACAATCCCTCCTAGAGAACCAAAACAGAACAACAACAATCACAAATACGAACCTCAGAAAAGGACATGGATAAGAAAGCAAAATCAATACAAAAATAAAGAATGCACACTAGCTCTAGAAGATAAGTAGAAGAAACGCAGTTGGTATGTTAACAGTGGTTGTTCAAAACACATGACAGCTGATAGAGACATGTTTCTTACATTAATAAAGAAAAGACAGAGATCATTCTCCTTCGGAAATGATGATTCAACTAAAATCATTGGAAAAGGCACAGTCAGAATTGGGAACAAGAATACAACAGAAGAAAATGTTCTTCTAGTAGAAGATATGAAACATAATATTCTAAGTGTGATTCAAATGTGTGACCAAGGTCATAAAGTTACTTTTGATTCACAAAAGTACGAGATAAGAAAAGAAGGTTTAGGAAAATTGATTTATACAGTTGTGAGAACTTCAAGCAACATATATGTGTTAAGTGAAATTGGAAATGAAACTGTTGTCTAGGAAAGGAAGATGAAATTTGGCTATGGCACAAAAGAATGGTTCACATACATTTTGATAACCTTGTAAAAGTCATAAAAAGAGAAGCAATCAGATAAATTCCCCATATCACGAAACGAACCAACACTTTATGAAAACATTGTCAACAATGAAAGAAAACAAAGACCAGGTTCAAATCAAAGGAGTATTCAACAACAAGACCATTGGAAATTGTGCATACTGATCTAGTTGGACCAACTACAACAAAGGGTTTAAAAGGTGAGACATTTTTTATGTTATTAGTTTATGATTATAAAAGAATGATTGTAGTTTTCCTTCTCAAGAATAAGTCAGAAGCTTTTGAAAAATTCAAGATCTACAAGGAAACAATTGAAAATGAAATGGGTTCTATTAGCACAAGATTGGTTTATGCCTCAACATTTCATAAGTGGCGCTACCTACAGGCTCTACCTAATATTTCTCAAAGAATAGAATCTGCATTTCATTATTCATTTTGGCAAATGAATACAATTGTTATGGGAATTTTATTTGTTTTGGGGAAAATTTAAATTATATTGAGTTGTTCCCGATATCCAAGTTCAAGCATCAAAGCACCCACTAATTTATGCTACCAAATTGCATGCATAAACAAATTTGGGCGCTACAAATTGTGCAAAGTTATTCTCCCAGTTTTGAGTCACTAATTTAAAACTTGGGTTATGAGCAGTTGAGGATGTATTTTTGAAAACTGGAGGAGGTTTTTGTTCATAACATTTCAAATAACAAAAATCTCTCTCAGTTTTTCAAAATGTGTTTTTTTTTAGAGATATTGGATATATAAGTAGGCGTTGCGCACTCTGCACAGTGGCGCTGCGTACTAATTTACTATAGCGGTCACGGTTTTCATATTCGCCTTGTTGGGAGGTTGCCACATTTCAAGGAGGGTTTGAATGACTTCTCAAGGATCAGCTATATGTCAAGGGACACCTGCACCTAATATTTATCTCCAACAAAGGCCTCGTGCATGAGGTGGAAACAATTTTTTAATGACTTCCAACAAATTCTTGAAAATCAACAGTTTGATGAATTTTTGTCTCTTTGACTGTTGCCACCTATATCCAAGGCTTAGAATCCAATGAAGGAGATGGGATTCAATCTCCTTAAGTTATTTGGATGTTATTTTCTATTTAAAGAGGGAGATATCTCTTGGATAAAGAGGAGGGATGAGCCAAGAGAGGCTGGAGAGAGTAGGAGTATGCAGTTTTCCTGTGTGTGTTTATTTGTAAGCCTGTGAGCATTTTATGATTATAAGCATTACTGCTATTGGAGACTCATGAGAGCTATGATTTCAGATTTTAACTCTTCTTTTATATTTCTTCTTATTTGAATATATTGGAGATTTGAGGATCAAAGGTTGTCAATGATTTATGGATCACTAAGCATCAAAGGATCTGTTGTATTTTTCCCATCAATCATTGCTTATATTCAAGTATCCGTTGATTCATTAAATTGAGAGGATCTTTGTTTAGTGAAAATTCTATCTTATATTTTCTTTCTTCATTCTTCCACCTATTAGCATATAATCTTATTTTCTATTGAGCAGCTTTTGTGCCTTCGATGAGTAGGATGTTTGTGACTCCATTGCCCATTGGTGTAGCATACGGATCTGCATATTGCAACCCTCTCTCTTTATTTCTCCATATTGTTGATCCACCTATTCAAAACCAAATTATCTTTTACATTTTGATGGGTGTTGAGCTTACACTTTAGCAGTCAAAGTATGACTTTAAGTGCTAATAGGTTCAAAAATCAAATGCTTGAGATATGATAATGGAGGAGAGTTCATTTCAATGGAATTTATGGAATACTGCAGCAGTCATGGAATAAAAAGGCAAGTCTTTGTTACTAGGACACCTCAATAGAATGGAGTTGTTGAAAGAAAGAACATGACATGACAAGAAATGGTTCGAACAATGCTAATGGATTCCAAATTCACAGATATATTTTGGACATAGGCAGTGCATACAACAGTTCACATTCAAAATAGAGTAATGCTCAGAAACAACACTGACAAAACTCCCTACGAGCTATGGAAAGGAAGACCAACAAATGTGAAGAACTTTAGAGTTTTTGGAAGAAAATGTTACATCAAAAG
>JASDQU011101177.1:1670-16308 GCA_032191745.1 Picea mariana | reverse complement strand
TTATAAGGTCGTAGATCTAACGGTAGAAATTATGTTAAGGTTTTTTTCCCTAGAATGAAACCCTTTGTTATGAGGGAAATGTATTGTGGCTATGCATTATGGTGATTATTGTATTCTGAGAGAGGAGACTGTGAGAGAAAGAAGAGGAAGTTACAGTGGGGTTTGTTGTAGGTTGTATCCCTTCATTTGCAAGAAAATAATAAAGGAAGGACCTGGCAATTTCTCTGGTGGATGTAGCCCACACTGGGTGAACCATGTAAATCTATGTCTCTATTGTATTGTGTATCTTCTATGTTTTTTTTTTGCATTTGTTTTATTTTATTGCTCCACGGTCCTATTTTTCTAACAGGATGTGTATATTTTCATTGTTACTGCGTCGATCTATCCTTAGGGTTTTTTCTGCAATGTTATTAAAGCTAATGAATTGATGCATATAATATTCTAAGTGTTTCTAGAATACTCTACAAAGTGTTATAATCACATATATGTGTCCCATCCTGGTTACATACACCTGAGTCATGTAACCCCCCTAGTTCTACCTCGGGTGAGACCTCGCTTGCTTCGCAGGTGTTACTGAAAGGTGTGGTAGTTAGGGTTTTGTTGGTGTGTTGTTGAAGCGTTGAACCTTGGGTCTGCCCCTGTACCAACAAATGGTTCTGTTACCGAGACCTGAAACTGTGATTGTTGGGAACTAAAGTAAGAGAAAAAAAGAGAAGCTCTGTGTGTAGATCTGCTTCTGAAGTGCGCAATACTCTACTTGACTTGTGAAGCTATGTGCTAAGAAATAAATCTGATTTGAAGAAAAGAGGTAAGATCTTAAGGCCTTATGCTTTGATAAGAGTAAGATAAGTGAAAATTTTTGTTTCGAAAGCATGAATTTAGATATGTTTGATAGATTTTGTCCTAGTTTAAAATCTAGGGCATAGTTAGAAGAAAGCGTTGATCTGAATAAATTTGACAAAAATGAAGAAAGATATGTTATTCCTATGCATAAAAATAATTTTTGGACTAATAAGTGGATGCAGGATCCTAGAAATAATTTTTGCAGATTGCATCTCTAGTAGTGTGATCCTAGTGTGAAGTATAGGAGAAGTTGGGGAACATACAAGGGAAAAAGAGGATTGAAACTATGTTCTAACTACATAATAATGGGACATCTTGCTAAGGAGTGCCCTGGTATAGGTCCTATTTGTCTTTGTTGTAAAATTTTTGGTCATGAAGTTGAATATTGTCCAAGGATGATTGCTAAAGTTGAACAAATGAACATGAGTCAGAAGAATACGAGCATGTTAGAGAATCATAAAGAAAAATAATCATAGAAAGATTGGACTATGTTATAGCAGTTGAAAAAACAATGGATTTTCATTAAGATATCAGTTTACCAAAGATCCTAAAAGTAAAATAGTGCATAAGTGAAAGAATAAGAGACTTCGACATAGACTATGTCTTGGACGAGGAAACACAAGTGAATATTATGATAGAAGACACTTGGGAAATTTTGGGAAAGCCTACTATGGTACCTTCATTGAGAAGCATAGGCTTGTTCGAGGGAAAGATGATAACCCTATGTGGAAGAGTTACTAATGTACCTATTATTATTCATGGAACATCGACAAAAGAGGAATTTGAAGTCATTAAATTCGTTCAGAATAGTGCCCCTTTACCACTTTTATTATGTAAGACTTAGATTGAGAAAGAAAATATCAGAAGGAACACAGAGGAAGAAGCTAAAGAAAGGAAGAAGAAAGAACTAAAGGATTTCATAGCTAGAAAAATAGACCAACTAATAGAAGAATGAGAGGATAAGTCGAAGCAACAGAAGGAAAGAGAATTAGTTGTCAAGTTTGAAATAATGCAGGAAGTTTCGAAGGACATATCCATGCAAGAAAGAAGAATTCCCACCTAGGGATTAATAGGAGAAGGGATATTAACTTCAGACCCTTTGAGAGCACATCAACACTATGAAGTCACTACGCCAGAAGAAGATAAGAGTACGAATGGAAAGAGGAATCCAAAAACAACTAGAGAAACTAAGATCATAGGAAAGAAAGCAAGGAATCTCAGTAAGAAGAAATCCAAGTTGCAAAATCTACAGGAAGCTAGAGAAAAAAATGGAAGACTTCGCAGGAGGAAGGTTCGTAGGATTTGAACCTCGCCGGAAAAACAAGACCGTGCATAATGGGGCTTCACCTCGACAAAACTATATAACCGTTGGAGGCACCCCGACCGTTAGAATGATTCTCTGGAACATCTAGGAAACACATTTATGGGTGGATGGACTACTTTTGAGAAGTTGAGAAAGCGCCATAATAGACAGATTCACATTGATGGAAGCATTCCTGCTCATTGGAAGAATCTATTATGAGGCCCCGCTTAATTAACCCGTCAGACGCTACGTCAGGACCACTTTTAGCCACCCATGATTAATTGATCTAACAGATAATTGATTGTGTGTTGAGTTGTGTTATCAGAAACTAGGTGTCGTTGTCCATTTGTCTACCCTGCTTATCCATCTGCCTACCCCGACTTGTCTGCTTAAAAATTTGAATGTCAGGCGAACCCACTGAGTTAGAGAATTATGTTGAGGAGGTTCTTAAGAAGTTCATGGATGATAGAGCTATGTATGAAGGAGTGTAGGCTTTGTTGACTAGGGGACTACAGGCTTCCCCTTGGACTGGGCATCGTTATGGTCATATTAACCCTGTGACTAAGTAGCGAAGTAAGCATCTCGGTGATCTGGATAATGCGAAGCAAATCCCGTTGATATTACCAAACTATATTCCACCATTGGCTAGCGTGGTTAACCGTGACAACATCCCATGGGACTATGAGTACACCTTGATCGTCGTGTACATTCTGAAGGGAATACGCGTAGTTGGAAGCCAGTTGGGACAGATCCCATCACTGAAGAAAAACGATTTCAACCTCAGCAAAAAAATGAACTATGTTATGCTCACACCCCACTGATACTTGACAAATACCATTGGGAAAAATCCTTGCATCATCACCCACTCATCGATTAAGGAGCTGACGCAGTCCACTGTGCTAAACATAATGAAGATTCCCCATTTTGGTTGTCACCAGAAGATTAACACTTGCGTTAATATCATCTTGTCGTGCTACCATGCCAGATCGTTGTGGCTCGATAGGTGGATTACTGTAGATTCGACGATGATCCACTTGATTATAGGATTAAGCATGCAGGGACTCGACCCTCAGTAGTTTTACCCAGGGGAGGCATCAGACCACTCCCTGGCACAAAGCATCAAGGAGGCTTAAGACAAAGTTGAAAAAGAAAATATAGGCTACAAGGTAGCCTCTATCTAGGATGGTGTAGTGTGCCTCACTTGCCAACTCATATTTAGCAAGCTCATAAGAAATCATTGCCCCACACAAGTCATCAGGTTCGTGGTGGACCTTGCAAAAAAATGTGTGGAGGGAATGCAGATGAATTGGGCGAGTTACCTCATCAACGAACTTGAGAAATACTATCGCAAAGCTCAGGACCAGGGATACGAGTTCCACTTCAACTGGTTGATTGTTTTGATCACATTTGTCGCTTGGAAAATGCTAGAAGGAGCCACCTTTTCGTAGATTTAACCATTGGATTCGTTGGTCGCTAGGCTCTCTACATTGTGTTACACCAACGACATGTCGAAGCAATGGAAGTCAAATGTTTTGTTCCATTTGTATTATCAACAACTGAAGGTTGCCAAAGATTCATTCCCGCACATGACACTGCACACTTTGCACCAGTACATACTAATAGATAATTTTTGTGTATATTAACATTTCATACATATTGCTGTGCACGGAGATGAGAGTAAGGAAGAGTTACAATCATATTCTAAGCTGACAGATGAATACATGGAGCAGATCATGAAGGAATGGCTGAAGGAGTTCCTTCTACCTGTTGCTGATGCAGAATTATCTGACACTAACATCATAGGATGCCCCTTGGTCACTCGAGCTGAGCATGTTGGACAGTCCAGTGGGACAAAGAAAAATAAAAAGAAGGAATAAATCCAGGATATAGAGAGTGATGAGGAGGACAACGCCTCTAAAGAAAATGGATCTGGATCGCTAAAAGGAGGAGATGAATCAAATGGACAAGGAGGAGGGGACGAAGGAGAAAAGCAAGGAGAAGGAGAAGCTACACCATTGAAGGATCCCCCTATTGAAATAGTAACTTCGCAGAAAAGGAAGGTTTCTCCAAAGAAACCTTTGGCAAGAAAGAAGATGTACGCTAGTAAGCCCCAGTTGGAGGCCACGCTCATAAGGATGAAATCATCTTGGTCCGCGTAGCGATGGAGGATGCTTTTGATGATATCTTACAGAGATATGGAGTGAAGAAGGAGGAGTTTTATGAAAGAGTCAAGAAGGAACTGAAGAAATACATCAAGCTATTCATTTGATCCGCGCAGTACCTACTGTTCCTTCCTCGTTGGAGAATGCAGAATTGGGGGATGAACCAACCCAATTAAAAAGACTTGCAAATGCGACAGAAGCTCGACTTCAGAAAATCCAAGAAGAGAAGGAGAAGGCTAAATAATCCTTGAAACAAGAGAAAGAGGAATTCTTAGAGAAATTACATGTAGCACGGTACTATGTAACCACCTATGAAAATAACAAAGAAGATTTTCAAGCAATGGTCTAGCAAGACAAAGTAAAGCTACAAAGAGAAAACGAGCAGTTGCTCGTAGAACAGACTGTATTCAAAGAGGCAGTGAATAGAGCATGTCACTCTGTGCTAGGATTGGCATAGGAGGAACAAGAGTTGGTTAATGTTTAAGTGGTGAAGCTCGTTGAGACTATCCAACAACTACAAGTGAGGATAATAGATTTGGAGGTCCAAGCAGTATCGAGAACTCCGTAGGAGATGCGCAACCAGAGGGAGGAAGTTGCTAAGAATGAAATTGTAAGGATCAGATCCCTCATCTCTGAATGCAAACAACTGAGGGACAGAAGTGCACAGACTTATGAAATCCTCACAGAATATCTAGAGCTAAGGAAACTAGAAGTGTAGTTACAGGAGGCACAGCAGCAGGCACTGTCAGTAGAGGCGCAAATGAAGCTACTCATTTAGGTAGAAAGAATGAAGAGATCTCAGGAACAACATCCAATACAACAACATATTACTACCATCTAGGGAAGAGTAATGGAGGTCACACAGAGGATACAACCTGTGCAGGACGAAGACTGCATGATGTTTTAAGAAATTAAGGGATAATTCCCAATTATACCAAGTGGTTGCAACGGTGGAACAACACCTGGAAGGCCCTATTACAAAGTAGACAATCTAGGAGCTCCATGAGAAGGAGGCTCAGGTGAAACAACAAGTCAAGGAAGCTCGAGTGAAGCTTGAGGCCTTCAAAGCAATGTTGCTTAGAACTGAGTGACTCGGGACGAGTCACGGGTGAGTGTTGGGGGCCTGTTGGCCCTCGACCAATTTTTGAGGAAACCTTGGTCAGGTTTGACCACTTTTTGGACTTTGACGAAGTGATCAAGGAAGGAGTGCCCAAGTGGAGCTGAGATCATGGATCTCACTTGTTTTGCAGGCTTTGTGGACCCAACAAGGGGTCCCTTAGGGTTTTTGAAATGGGTTATGGGATGTCGGCCCATGGGTTTACCCATGATTAGGGATTTTTCTAATAGATTTTTAAAGTATAAATAAGTAAGAATGTAATGTAGAAGTGGTGAAAGGCTAAGTGAAAAATACACTTAGAGAGCAAAGTATAAGTGGCTAAGTGTAAGTAGTTGTGAGTGCTTTATGCAACATAATGTGTATGTAAGGCTCTATGCTTGATAAAGGAGTTGGATGTGTTCCTTGACCTAATTTTGGGAAGGAGGATCTGGTGATCAGTGCAAATATCTCTTGTCCCATGTGAAGTTTGGCTCTGTGGCTTAGTGCCCAGAACCGAATGGATGTAAGAGATTGAATAATAATAAAGAAGACGAAGTAGTTGGTGGTCGTAGCATCACACTGGGGTGAACCACGTATATCATGTTTCTTTGATTGGATTTGTGTTGTGTTGTTTATGTGATGAATATGCTCATTTCCTTTCTTATTATATATGTTAGATAGATCTGTTGATGCTTAGTGATTTATTTGTGTTGAATGTGCTAGATCTAACTTATGATGCTAAGTACGATGTGTATATTGTCATTTTTATTGGGCTGATATATCCTTAGGGTTTGTTCTACGATTTTATTAAAGCTAATGAATGGATGCATATTATCTTCTAAGTGTTGCTAGAATACTTTGCGAAGTGTTATAATCATAGATCTATGTCCTAACCTTTTTACAGACACATGAGTCTTGTAACCCCCCCTACTTCTACCTCGGGTGAGACCTTGCCTGCTTCACAGCTGTTGTTGAAAGGGTTGGTAGTTAGGGTTTTATTGGTGCACTATTGAAGCATTGAACCTCGGGTCTACCCCTGTGCCAACAAGAAACTAGTAGAACATTTGTAGAGATACAGAACACTATGGATGATGACACCGCCAAAGGAATGGCCTCATCACTTCATCCATACATTAGAAGGAATTCTAGAAAACTGGTATGTAAACTAAGAAATGCGTAGAGGCACTACAGAATGGACAACATTACAACATAATTGTATAGTAACCTTCTCATTCGAACATGAGAACAACAACATTGATTAAACACTCAAACAAATCAGAGGGGTGATATTTATTGATGAACTAGAGGTTGAACCCATGACAGAGTACCAACAAAAACACAAATAGACAATCAAGGAACTATTGTCATGCTATCATGTGGAAGAAGAAGCACCAGAGGAAGATGACCCACACAACATTCATTTACACAAGTTGAAGAGGAAAGAGAGGTGGAAGGTCCATGTTTGGAATCAGAAGTATTTGTTGCACCTATCAAAGTAAAGAAAGTCAACATTGGGACAAATGAGAATCCCAAAATGGCCAGCATCATAGACTACTGGGATGAACAAACAATAGAGAGGATAAAAAAGTTACTACACAAAGGCATATCAAGAGAGATAGGAGAGATGAATATACCTCTCAAACCTAAGGCTAGATATGACAGATAGGGACCTTATAGACTGAATCCAATATATAAGCAGAAAGTGAAAGAAACAATTGATGGAATGTTAGAAGCTAGAATTATAGAACCAATAGAAGAATCTAAATGGATAAGCCCTATGGTAGTGAAAGAAAGGAAACAAGGGAGGAGGATTTTTGTAGGTCTGAGGAAACTGAATGATGCTTGCCTACATGACCCTTTTCCCACCCCTTTCATAGATTAGGTATTAGATAATATGGGATGTCAGGAGGCATACTCATTTACAGATGGACTATCAGATTACCATGAGATCAAGAAATCTCTTGAAGACAGGTACAAGACTAATTTTTCCACAAAATGGGGATCCTACCAGTACACAGTCATTCATTTTGGGCTGAAGAATGCACCAGCTATATTTTCAAGGGTAGTAATAGATGCTTTCAAGGAGTTCATACATCAGTTTTTAGAAGTGTATCTGGATTAATGGACTATATATAGACTATTAAAAGATCATTTGAAAGTATTAAGGCTAATGTTGGAAAGATGAAAGCAGTGTCAGATATCATTGAATATCAAGAAGTGCATTTTTGGGACACATTTTGGAATATTATTGGGCCATATAGTGTGAAAACAAGGATTTCTAGTAGATCCTACCAATATTGTAGTCAATGTCAATTTACCACCACCAAAATTAGTGTGCCATTTGAGAGCAACATTGGGACATACAAGCTACTACAAAATTTTTATAAAAGGGTATGCGCAGATCAATGCGCCCATGGAGAAACTATTAAAAAAAGATATTGAATTTCAGTGGAATGAGGACTGTCAACAAGGTTTGGACACTCTAAAAGAAAAAATGGTCACAACAACTATTCTAGTATTCCCATATTGGGAAAATAATTTTCATGCACATGTAGATGCATCAATTATAGCACTTGGAGAAATTCCTCTTTCTCTTGATGCATCCATTATAGATGCATCAAGAGAAAGAGGAATTCTTAGAGCAATTAAAAATAGCATGGTACTGTGTAACCACCTATGAAAACAAGAAATAAGAGTTTCAGGCAATGGTCCAGTAGGACAAAGTGAAGCTACAAAGACAAAACAAGCAGTTGCTTGCAAAACGGACCATAGTCAAAGAGGGAGTGAACAGAGCATGTCACTTTGTGCTAGGCTTGGCACAGGAGGAACAAGAGTTGGTTGATGTTCAAGTGGAGAAACTCGTTGAGACTATCCAGTAGCTTCAAGTGAGGATAAAAAATTTAGAGGTCCAAGCAGTACCGAGAACTCCGTAGGAGATGTGCGACCAGAGGGAGGAAGCTTCTAAGAATGAAATTGTAAGGATCAGATCCCTCATATCTGAATGCAAATAACTGAGGGATATAAGTGCGTAGACTTATGAACACCTCGCAGAATATCCAGAGCTAAGGAAACTAGAAGCCTAGTTATAGGAGGCACAGCAGCAGGCACTGTCAGTAGAGGCGCAGATGAAGCTACTCATTCAGGTAGAAAGGATGAAGAGATCTCAGGAACAACATCCAATACAACAACATATTACTACCATCTAGGGCAGAGTAATGGAAGTCACACAGAGGATACAACCAGTGCAGGACGAATCCTGCACGATGTTTGAAGAAATTAAAGGACAATGCTCCCAATTATACCAAGTGGTTGCAACGGTAGAATGACACCTGGAAGGGCCTGTTACAAAGTAGACAATCCAGGAGCTCCTTGAGAAGGAGACTCGGGTGAAACAACAAGTCAAGGTAGCACGAGTGAAGCTTGAGGCCTTCAAAGCAATGTTGCTCAGAATTGGGTGAATCGGGACGAGTCACATGTGAGTGTTGGGGGCTTGTTGGCCCTTGACTAATTTTTGAGGAAACCTTGGTTAGGTTTGACCACTTTTTGGACTTCGACGAAGTGATCGAGGAAGGAGCGCCCAGGTGGAGCGAAGATTGTGGATCTCACTTGTTTTTCGATCTTTGTGGACCCAACAAGGGGTCCCTTAGGGTTTTTGAAATGGGTTATGGGATGTCGGCCCATGGGTTTACCCATGATTAGGGATTTTTCTAATAGATTTTAAAAGTATAAAAAGTAAGAATGTAATGTAGAAGTGGTGAAAGGCTAAGTGAAAAATAGAATTAGAGAGTGAAGTACAAGTGGCTAAGTGTAAGTAGTTGTGAGTGCTTTATGCAACATAATGTGTATGTAAGGCTCTATGCTTGATAGAGGAGTTGGATGTGTTCCTTGACCTAATTTTGGGAAGGAGGATCTAGTGCTCAGTGCACAGATCTCCTGTCCGATGTGAAGTTTGGCTCTATGGCTTAGTGCACAGGACCGAATGGGTGTAAGAGATTGAATAATAATAAAGAAGACGAAGTAGTTGGTGGACGTACCCTCACACTGGGGTGAACCACATATATCATGTTTCTTTGATTGGATTTGTGTTGTGTTGTTTATGTAATGAATATACTCAGTTCCTTTCTTATTATATATGTTAGATAGATCTATTGATGCTTAGTGCTTTATTTGTGTTGAATGTGCTAGATCTAACTTATGATGCTAAGTACGATGTGTATATTGTCATTTTTATTGGGTTGATCTATCCTTAGGGTTTGTTCTACGATGTTATTAAAGCTAATGAAATGATGCATATTATCTTCTAAGTGTTGCTAGAATACTTTGCGAAGTGTTATAATTATAGATCTATGTCCCATCCTTTTTACAAACACATGAGTCTTGTAACCCCCCCTACTTCTACCTCGGGTGAGACCTCGCCTGCTTCGCAGTTGTTGCTGAAAGGGCTGGTAGTTAGGGTTTTATTGGTGCACTATTGAAGCGTTGAACCCCGGGTATACTCCTGTGCCAACAGGAAACTAGCAGAACATTTGTAGAGATGCAGAACACTATGGATAATGACACCATCAGATGAATGGCCTCATCACTTCATCCATACATTAGAAGGAATTCTAGAAAACTGGTATGTAAACTAAGAAATGCGTAGAGGCACTACAAAATGGACAACATTACAACATAATTGTATAGTAACAATCAAGGAACTATTGTCATGCTATCATGTGGAAGAAGAAGCACTAGAGGAAGACGACCCACGCAACGTTCATTTACAGAAGTTGAAGAGGAAAGAGAAGTGGAAGGTCCATGTTTGGAATCAGAAGTATTTGTTGCACCTATCAAAGTAAAGAAAGTCAACATTGGGACAAATGAGAATCCCAAAATGGAGAGAATCATAGACTACTGGGATGAACAAACAATAGAGAGGATAATAAAGTTACTACGCAAAGGCATAGCAGAAGAGATAGGAGAGATGAATATACCTCTCAAACCTAAGTCTAGATATGTCAGACAGAGACCTTATAGACTAAATCCAATATATAAGCAGAAAGTGAAAGAAACAATTGATGGAATGTTTGAAGCTAGAATTATAGAACCAATAGAAGAATCTAAATGGATAAGCCCTATGGTAGTGAAAGAAAGGAAACAAGGGAGGAGGATTTTTGTAGGTCTGAGGAAACTGAATGATGCTTGCCTACATGACCATTTTCCCACCCCTTTCACAGATTAGGTATTAGATAATGTGGGAGGCCAGGAGGCATACTCATTTACAGATGGATTATCAGATTACCATGAGATCAAGAAAGCTCCAGAAGACAGGTACAAGACTAATTTTTCCACAGAATGGGGATCCTACCAGTACACAGTCATTCCTTTTGGGCTGAAGAATGCACCAGCTATATTTTCAAGGGTAGTAATAGATGCTTTCAAGGAGTTCATACATCAATTTTTAGAAGTGTATCTGGATTATTGGACTGTATATAGACTATTAAAAGATCATTTGAAAGTATTAAGGCTAATGTTGGAAAGATGAAAGCAGTGTCAGATATCATTGAATATCAAGAAGTGCATTTTTGGGACACATTTTGGAATATTATTGGGCCATATAGTGTGAAAACAAGGATTTCTAGTAGATCCTACCAATATTGTAGTCAATGTCAATTTACCACCACCAAAATTAGTGTGCCGGTTGAGAGCAACATTGGGACATACAAGCTACTACAGAAATTTTATAAAAGGGTATGCACAAATCAGTGTGCCCATGGAGAAACTGTTAAAAAAAGATACTGAATTTCAGTGGAATGAGGAATGTCAACAAGGTTTGGACACTCTAAAAGAAAAAATTGTCACAACACCTATTATAGTATTCCCATATTGAGAAAATAATTTTCATGTGCATGTAGATGCATCAATTATAGCACTTGGAGCAATTATGGCATAGCTAGGACCAGGAGATTTGGACCATCCTATAGCATTTGCTAGCAAAAAACTATTAGAATCATAGCAGAACTAAAACACTACAAAAAGAGAAGGCATATATATGGTCTATGCACTATAGAAGTTCAGACATTACTTACTAGGAAAACACTTTAAGATGTTCATAGATCATTCAGCCCTCAAATACATACTCAACAAGCCAGTGTTGGGAGGGGGATCTATAGGTGGCTATTGTTATTTCAAGAATTTGTTTTTGAAGTGATAGTCAAACCAGGGAAGTTGAATGTAGGGCCTAATCACCTATCAAGGGTAATGAATGGAGAAAAACCTGCCAACTTGGAAGACAACTTCCCTAATGCACAGTTATTTTTCAGTCCAAATAGTCGATGAATACTTTGTTGATATTATTGAATACTTGAGTACAGAGATTGCGCCACAATATTTTAACACTGCGCGGAGGAAGAATTGTGTAGTCAGAGCTGCAGAATATCAATTGATTGCATGACACTTATACAAAATGGGTGCGGACAACATTTTGAGAATATGTGTACAAGAACATGAAAGGCCTAGAATTTTGGCAAAAACTCATGAGGGAATAGTTGGAGGACACTATGTAGGAAACGTTACTGCGCAGAAGGTATTGCATGTAGAACTTTGGTGGTCAACAATTCACAAAGATGCTAAGGAATATTTCTAGAGATGTGATGTCTCTCGAAGTGTAATGTCCCTTTCCAAATAGGATCTCTAGAGAGGAGGCTTAATGGTCTAAACTTCCCCGTTAGACTATAGATAGGGCCAAAGAAGGGTAAACAGGGTTACTAGAGATCACTCTAGTCAAAGGTGTTATATTCGTAAAGTGACATTGAGCTAAAAAGGGTTAAAAGAGATTTTAATTCATTATGAGCTAAAAATAGAAGTCAACAATGAATTAGGGTTTCAGCAATGATTTAGGGTTTTGGAAGTCAACAGTGAATTCGGGTTTCAACATGATTTAGGGTTTTGTAAAGCTATAAAGGAAGGGTCAGCGACCTAATTCATGATTATGTAGACTATGACTTGTCATTGAGGAGAAGAGGCGCATCTCAGGAGAGATAGTTCAGTGTATTCCAGGAGGAAGACACCAGTTGGACGATTTCAGAGTTGAAAGACACACCCTAGTCACCAGGAAGATCATCCAGGTCTTCCATCATTCTTCATTGATTCCACAGTGCTCCCATATTCTGGGTATTATCTTTTAGTTGCTTATTTGTATTCTGGCTAAGAACCTCTTGTCTTTTGATCTAGCCGAGTGTTGTTATTTTATTCAGTCGCAGTTGCTTATTTATATTCTAGCTAGGATCCTTTGTATGTTGATCTAGTCGAGTATTGTCAGTTATTCAGCCACATTCATCCATTTTGTAATCCATAGAGATATCATAATACAAACTTTGCAGTCCTTTGTCGAGTTTATTATTTGTATGGTCATTTATATGCTGTAAACCTTTGATCCTACACACACATTAGCAGTGTTTCCTAGACTAGCCAAGTTAGGAACATTACAGTGGTATCAAGGCTTTAGTCCTGCCAGCCTGTGACTAAGGACAATGAGTGCAGCAGAAGACCCAGAGGGTCGTGAACACGTAGGTGAAAAATATGTCACTTACAATAGGCATCATGAAAGAAGGCATAGGCCTGATTTCCCCCCTTTTCCTCCTAGCTCAGAGGAAGAGGAAGAGGAACACAGAGAAGCAACGAGATGGGCAGAGTGTGAGGTTGAGCGTGAGGCAGAGAAGATGCTAGGAGAAAGATATGAGTGACCATAGGGCAGTGGCAAGGCCCCTGTAGATCCAGAGGAAACTTTCATGCAGGTTATCAATGATATGTTAGCTAGTCAACGGACCATGTCTCAGTCCTTAGCATAGGTGCCTAGTAGATTGGCTAAAGTGGGCACCCCAGATACACAAGTCCCACATGCAACACAGGGGAACTTAGAAGCAGGCAGTAGACCCTAGTCACCCTTTAGCACATACACATCTATGAGTAGGATTCCCAGACCCTTATTTCCTAGTTTCCAGAGGGCACCCCCATTAGCAGCACCACCATCGATAAAACAAAGTCCACCCACTCATGGTGACGACATTGCAGAGTATAAGAGGGAGTATGCAACATTGGGTCATGACTTCCATCAGGACATGACCTTAGTCAAGTACTGTGGACTCAGACTCAGGAGCCACCCTAGAGAGATGCACAGGGGAGGACCACAACAGTAGTAGGGGCATAACCTCGATTTCATCCAAAAAGTTGGGAAACTCACCATCCCTTCTTTTGACGGATCATCCAAATACACCGCTAGAGCTTGGGTATAGAAGCTAGACATGTATTACAAGCTCAACTAGCTGACTGAGATAGAGGCAATCAATTTCGCGACCTTACACTTGGAGGGTGAGGCACACGAGTGGTGGTATCATGGACTGGTGACATTGGGTCACAATCACATCACCTCTTATAGGGAGTTTATAGATAGGCTCATGGACAGGTTTGATAGGAAGGATCCTGAGATACACTTTAGGGATCTAGCCCAGTTGAGACAAACTGGCACAACAGAGGCGTTCATCACATAGTTTCAATAGGTAGTCATTGCAGTGACAGATATATCACAGCCCAAGATGGTCATGCTATTCACATAAGGACTCACAGAGCCTTTGAGAGGATGGGTGAAGGCATACATGCCTCCCACTTTGTAGGATGCCATCCTTCTCACTCAAGATCTGGCAGACTCAGTGCCAAAGACTAAAACTTTCTCCAAACCATTTGTTCCCTAGAGAGATCAAGACAAGAATCCATTCCAGAGAGAATGGAAGGGCAAGGAGAAGTTGGATGATGAGACTAGGCGAGAGCTTATGAGGAATAAGCTTTCCTTCGGCTGCAGAGATCCTTGGGTCCTAGGCCATAGGTGCATGGGCAAGGGAGAGATTCATTATATTGAGGTAGCAGTAGACAGTGTGGATAGTGAGGAGGAGGAGAAGGATAGTGGATCCACTAGTTCAGAGGAGGAGTCAGCACCAACAGAGGAGCAACTTCCCCGTAGACCACCGACACCAACAGTAGCCCATCCTCCAGTAATCCCACAACTGCCAGAGCAGGCTAACAGGAGGAAACTAGCAAAGGGATGAGTCATAGTGACCCTTTCTGGTGTTCACAAGTATGATACCCTCCACATCAGAGTGATTATTCAAGGGCAATGGGAAATCTCCCTGATAGATGGTGGGGCCACCCACAACTTCATCCATGCTTCACTAGTATCAAGACGGGCAATTCAGACAAAGG
>JASDQU011101176.1:5442-25244 GCA_032191745.1 Picea mariana | reverse complement strand
CTCTATACCCCTCTCTCTCTATCTCCCTCCTACTCACAGCTTGATCTCTACCCCACCCTTTTCACCTATCTCCCTTTCTCCTTGTTTCCCTCTCTCTCTATCCCTTACTCTTCCCCCCCCCTCTCTCTTTACCTCTATTTCCCTAGATAGCACTAGAGAGAGAGACCAAGAATCACCCCAGAAGACCCACCTTACATCTTGCAACTGCAGCTCCAAAATTGAGCTATACTTGAGAGAGTGGTGGTGAGTGAGTAAAAATGAGCTCAAGTGCCTCCTATTTATAGTGTTTCTTGTCACATGTTTGGTTCGACTTGTCCTTATAAAATCTAATACTTTAATATTAATTATTTTACTGAGCCAATTTTTTTTCTATGGGTTTTACACATATGTTTAGGGTTTCTCTTTCTTCCAAAATATTCTATTCTAGCCAAAGGTTACACATGGAGGTTGATACCTCTGGAAGCTACCATAATATCAAAACTCCCTCCTAGCTAGGTAGGCAGTGATTGTAATGGTATAAAAAACATCCATCCATTTCACATGGTATGGGAAAGACTCACATAGTCTTGCACACAATTCTATAGGTAACATCATCATAGCCACACAGACTATCTCATGATCACATAGATCAAGTCACAAGAATCATCATAACTATCCATATAGCCATAAATCACCTCCAACACGATTGGTTGGCATAGTAGCCTAGGAAACACATTCAACTTTATTGGTAGTCTCCATGGAAATACAATAGTAGTAGATAGTTACTATAATTCCATCTAATAGATCACAATAGTTTCGATCCATAGTAGTACAAATCTTCTATCCAGTGGTACACAACCACTCCTAGTAGCACACATCTACTATATAGTGAAACACAGTCACTACCAGTGGAACACATCCACTATAGTAGTACATAGCTACTGTCCAGAGACACACAGTCTCCACTGCAATAAACTAATAGCTACAGAATCTATCACCATGCAGTACAATAGTCTCATGGAATCAAATCATATGATCCTCTACATCATCTCTCGAGGCCATACTCCATTTGAGTAATTAGGAATGATGTTCAATAATTCATGTGTTGGACCTAGTGTACTCAACAGAGTGTCTCACATAGGTTACTCACTCAACATAGTGATATAGGTTCTATTCTTCATATCCTAGTCATTATCTGTGACATAGGAAGAATAACTATCCCAAAAAATGTTGAAATCACCGCAATGGGATACAAAGAATATTCTTATAGTCCAGACATACATCCTAGAAGAATGATTGTCCTCCCAGATGCTAAAAGACATGCCATGTGATAAAAGGACCATTCTTCTAGTCCAAACATACATCATAGAAGAATGATTGCCCTGGACCATTTCCACCCCTCTAGCCGCTACTATGAACTCAGGGAAAATGTATGTCCTCTACTAATATCCCCAATATGGTCACTATTGTGAGCTCATGGAAAATGTATGTCCTCTACTAACCTCCCCAATATGGTCACTATTGTGAGCTCAGGGAGACGGACCATTCTACATGTTAGGGAAAATACCTAGGAGAATAGTTGTCCTATACCATTCTACATGTCCAGGAAATTCCCCGAGAGAATAGATTTCCATGGTACATCAACAATCTGTCAACTTGGGCCATTATCTGTAGGGAGAATGTTTGTCCACCAACAATCTGTTCTTCCTAGACCATTCTCCATCTAGAGAATCTTTGTTCACCAAAACACTGACTATCCATGATTTCATATATCAACACTCCCTCCCAACTGAGGGAGACATCTTCTCGTTTTCAACCAAAGGAGGTATCTCCACAAGTCCCAGCTTGTCCCTCAAGCATGCAAATTCTATCTTCGATAGAGGCTTCCTAAAAATATCAATTTTCTTCTCATCAGTGGAGATATATTGGAGAACTACTTCTCGCTTCTGGACTTTATCATGGATAAAATATTACTTGATCTCAATGTGCTTCGACCTGTCTTAGAACACGAGGTTATCTGAAATATTCACACAAATTTGATTATCAAAATATATCATATTCGAATTCATCTCTTGATAGAATAGACCAGAAACCATCTTACAGAGCCATATTACCTATGTACAAGCATCACAATATGCAATATACTCTCCTTCTGCAATGTTAAGTGCACTAGATTTTTGTTTCCTTCTAGCCCATGATATCATAGCAGAGCCCAAAATTAAAAAATATACCAAAAGTACTCTTTCTATCATCTGCACTCCCTGCCCAATATAAATTAGTAAATCCATGGAGTTGTACGTCACTATTTTTAGGCATGTCTCAAACCATAATTTAGCGTCCCATGAAGATATCTCAAAATGTGCTTTGCATCTATTAAGTGCTCATGTCTAGGTTCCACCTGGAACTAGCTCAATGTGTTCACAAAAAACCAAATACATTAATGAGCTAATCATAATCAGACTCCATTGGATCAGAATCAAATTCTCTCATCTTCTTCAGATTTTCCACCATGAAAGTTTCTATGGATTTTCAATCCATCAATACAAACTTTTGACAAATCTTTACAACATACCACGCTTATGTCATACTTTTGGCCCCAAATAATAATGCCTGAGACTAAGATCCTTCATATCAAATTCATAGGATAAATCCATCTTACATTGAATAATGAGAGGATCAGAATCCGTTAGAAACAAATCATCAACATACAGTAGCAGGATCACACGTGCATCATTGACAACCTTATAAGTAAGGTTTGGATCAACATAACTTTTGGAAAATCCAAGTCTCGTCAAGTAACTGTCAATTTGTGATCCATATTTATGAGCGGAATGAAATGAAACCACATATTTATAATGTTAACACAAATAAATAGTGAACAATAAAAGGGATACAATTAAACTTGACTTCTATTAAATAAAAAATATGCTGAAAAATGTAAAATGCAGGTTGAGCACAAGTTTTCTAGAATGGTGGCAGCTTATCTCTGAGAAGAGATGTGACGGAAACACTCATTCACAAGAAGATGATTAGCATGAGGCTCCAAAATGTTTTTTACATAAAGCATGAATTCCAAAACCCTCGACATCCAAAACCCTAACCGTAGGAGATGAAGCAGAAAAAGTCATATGAGCCCCATTGCGGTAAGTTGGTACATCAACTTCTCAAGGTAGTAACTTTTGCATAGGAGCTATGTTTGGGGCATTCAACACATCGTTGGAAATTTATATCAGAGAACTACAACTTATGCTAGTGGATAGGGCATGTATCTATAAAACCTTTCCCCCCCAAAATTCCAAAAAACGTCGTTTAGGGCCTCAAAACAACCCTGAAAGTTTGGGACTCGAAAATCTAGAAAAACAACTGCCAATATGAAAATTGTAACTACTAATATGAAGGTTGTATGTGAGCCAGATGGTATAGGTTGGTGGACACCTATATCCACCTGGATCTATCCTCTCTCCTTAGGAATCAATGTTCTCCATTACGTTGAGTTCCCTAATCAGATGAGGAAACTTTTGCTAAATTTGTCCTCGGGTGAGTCACTTTCCTCGGTATACGAGTTACCCTACTGGGACAACATGATAAAGATGAAACTTTTGTTGGCTATTTCCCTTGACCTTTGTTTCCACAATATAATTAGTGGATTCATGTTTCATGCAGTCAGGGTTGAGCTTTCTTGGTGTCAATTGTTTTGCTACCTCTGCGGTGTCTAGTAGTGGTGGAAAGTATGGATGAAGGACGTCCACATTAAACATTGGGTGAAAGAAAAGGAAGGGTGGAATGTTGAGATCAAAAGAATTTTCACCCATAGAATTGTTGATGGTATAAAGTCCATAGAGGAGTGGACAAATCTTTTGATGGGGCCCTATAAGTAATTCTTTCTACAAGTGCAACCACACTTTATCTCCCACCTAAAACGTATGTGGAACTTGTTGTTGATCATGATGATGTATGTACTTAGCATTGGACTTCTAAAAAATATCCTGAACCTATTGGAGGACTTTTGGATCCGCTCAATGAATTGGGTATCTTTTTTAGCTTCAGTTTGAGCATGGGATGATTTGAATCTAGTGGCCGCAAAGGTTAATGCAACATCCATGGAATCCAATGGTTGAAATCCAAAACCGACCTGAAAGGGGTTGTGGCCGATTGAGATATGCATGGCTATGTTGTAGCTATGTTGAACATAGGGAAGAATATCATCGCAGGTGCAAGGGTGCTTGGAATTGTGCATGCACAGTAAGTGCATGATCATCCGGTTGATGAGCTTGGGTTGGCCATCTGTATGGGGGTGGAAGGAGGTGGACTTGGTGAGCTTGGTGTCTAGCAGTTACTAGAAGCTTGACCAAAATGTGTTGCGGAACTGGCCATCCCAATCTGAGATAAGGTTTTGTGGGATTTGAAAGTGTACCCATACTCATTCAAATAATATATTGGAAGTGGCCTCCACTATGATGTTCTTCTTGTAGGCGACTAGAATATCCATCTTGGAAACGCGATCAAAAACCAAAAAAACACAGTCATTTCTCTCCTTGGTAGATCAAAGGCCCGATACGTAGTCCATTGAGATGAATTCCTAGGGCCA
This sequence comes from Picea mariana, assembly GCA_032191745.1. NCBI lineage: Eukaryota > Viridiplantae > Streptophyta > Pinopsida > Pinales > Pinaceae > Picea > Picea mariana. The sequence goes on along the minus strand of JASDQU011101176.1, from coordinate 20,677 downwards.
ATCAGGAGTAACAAGAGGAGTGTATAGCCCTTGTTTCATAGTGGTCGGTTTCGAAATAGTGTAGACAGTGCAAGATCGGATATACTTGCTGACATCCTATCGAAGTTTTGGCCAGTAGAAATGTCATTGTAGCACTGCCACTATATTTTCCACACCGAATCATCCTACCAATCGACTGGATTGAGCTTCCAAAATTAGGTTCAATCTCTCTCTTAATGGAATGAAGAGATGGTCGATATGGCACAACAAACCTTCTTGAAGATGAAAATTAGTGACAGTTGTGTTTGCACCCAAAATATGGTAGGTGGTGTTGAAGTTAGGATATGTCTCATAGAGGTGGGGCCATCTAGAGGTCGCATGGATGCAAGAGTATATCACTGTGGTTAGTGTCGCAACTAGAGGTTGGTTGAGGCAATCAATGAATCGATTGGTAGTTAATGTTTTCTACTTGATGTTGAGGTGGAACTCCTGCAAATATGTGGACCACTTCTGATGGCGGTCATTCTTCAATTTTCCTTGTGTCTTCATGAACTGCAATGACTTGTGATCAGTGTGGATGAGTCTCTCCTTCCTAAAAATGTAATGTCTCCACTAGTAGCAGGCTTTCTCAATGGAGTACTTTTATTTTTCGTAAGTAGGGTACTTAGAAAAACATTTGATAGTGTCTCACTATGATAGGCCACGATGCGTCCATGTTGAGTGAGGATTGTTACCATAGCATATTCTGAAGCATCTGTCTCAATATCAAAGGGATATTGCAGGTAAGGTAATGAAAGCAATGGCCCTGAGCATAAGAGCTTCCTCAAATCATCGAATCATTTATGTTAGAATAGGCCCCCCCAAAAAAAATTCTTAGTCCACCACCCCTGGTTACTTGGATGAGGGCCCATGCAATATGGGAGAATCCAAACATGAACCTATGATAGAAATTGTCAAGGCCTAAGAATCTTCGAAGCTCCGTGAGTGTGGTTGGTGTTGGCTAGTTATAGATAACTTGAATATTGGCTGGATCAACATGTACACCATGCAAATCAACAATGTATTCTAGGTATTGGACCCTGTCCATGCTGAAGGAGCATTTTTTCAAGTTATCATATGGCTTGTTCTACCGAAGATTGTACAGAACTTATTGAATATGCTTCAAGTATTTTGAACAAGTATTTTTGTAGATGAGGATGTCATACAGATACACCAACACAAAATAATTAATGAAATGTCATAATATATCATCCATCATCCTCATGAATTTTGTTAAGGAATGTTTGAAAGAAAATGGCATGAGAATCCATTAAAAAATACCTTCTTTTGACTTGAAGGAAGTTTTCCATACATATGTTTGTTCTATTGGGACCTAATGGTATCCCGACTTCAGATCAATACTACTAAAGTATTTGGCCCCTTTGAGCCGATAAACAAGATCATCTATTTGAGGAATGGGGTACTGTTTCTGGGCTGTGATTTTATTTAGAGACCGATAATCGATGTAGAGTTGTCAGGTCTCATCTTTCTTCTGCACGAGCACAATTGGGATTCCACAAGGTGATGATATGGGTCAGAGGTGCCCATTTTGGAGCAGTTCTTGGATATAATACTTGATCTCCTCATTTTCTAGCAGAGAGCAGTGATATACTGGCCCATTGGGTAGCAATGTGTCAGGGGTCAGATCGATGGGATGCTTGGCCTGACAGTGTAGAGGTACCCTAGTAGGTGATGAGAATATTTATTTGTATTCTTCCACAACCTTATCCACTTTCTTCTACTGCTTGGAGAGGTTGGCCACAGAGGCCATGGATGTGGTGATGAACTTTAACTCACTATGAGAGAGAATCACGAATAAGACAAACTTATCGATCTGCAAAATGACTTCCATGCATTGCTCGGTAGAGATAATGGAAATAACACTAGGTGGGACTACCTTGGGTATCTTGTACAATTTTCTCTTCAAAGTAATAATAACACTGTGAGGCATAGACTCATATACAACATGATGTTTCCATAAATAAGGTTGGAGAAAAAGAACATAACAAAATTCAAGGGGAGAAACATCACACAATACCTCATCTTTGAATGGATTGAAGCCATAAGACAAGCGACACCATTGGATGACGTGAAGATCGCTTCCTTGATGGAGCCATCAGATGGTATAGGAATGCATGTGTGAAATTGTTGATAGGGACAACCTCTTGACGACCTCTAATTATATGAGGTTTTTCTGGCTACCTCTATCAATGATAAAGTGCAACGAGTTGCCATTTCACCCACATATGTGAATGAAATAGGTGATTTCCTTCCTCCAACTCATAATTTTCACCAGGATGGATCTTGGTGGTAGAAACGGTGGCACTAGGTTTTGTTTCAATGATCTATCTCCCCCTTTCTGGCTCTTACTGATGTAAGAGCATCGCTCACTCATCAAGCAAGCCAGCGTGTGGAGAAAGAACATACAGCTGGACAGTGCCAGCACATATATTTTTGAAATACTTTGGAAAGTTGTTGCACCGCCATTTGAATGAAAGCATTCATAAGAAGCGCACTTGTATTGTATTATAGATAGGAAGGCATTTAATAGTTTTTAACGCTGTTAGATAGGAATTAATTGTAGATATGATGATTCCAGTTTTCGAGGGAAAATGGAATATAGGCACCCTCCTTTGTATTATTCATTCATTCCTGCATTCTAAAGAGAGAGTGAGCAGAGAACTTGTAGAGCCCTCATGTACAGATTGGATTAATAAGAAGAGATTTTTGATTCAATTTCATGACTGGTGCTGTTTTCTCTGTGTATGTTGCTTATATGCTTGTGAATGTTTGTTTCCTTATATGCATTTGCTTTTGAATATGCTATGTATGAGTTTTCAGGAATTCAACTGAAGCTTGAGAGACAGGAGAATGAGTTTCAATTGTTTCTCTGGTTGAGCCAGGAGATTCTTGCATAGAGTGCAGTTAAATTCCTCCGCATAGAGTGCGTTGAGGAGGCTCACCGTTAAACTCTTATTCTCATTTGCCCAGGAGTTAAATTGGGTCCTTAGGGTCATGCGGGTGAAGGCAGGCCAAGGTTGAAATAGAATTTTCAACAGTTGTCTAAGAAGTAGGCAGGGATTCCGGTGACTGTGAGTGCACAGAGTCTGGGTGACTTCAACAGCGTGAAAGTGTTGAATATTGAGCACAGGGAGCGTGCGTGAAAGATCTCTAAAGGAATCAGGGTGAGGAATCTCAGGAGGAATAGTTCTTGTGTGAATACGGTGGGAACAGGGCTGAGTGAGAATTGAACCAAGAAAGGCTGTGGAGCGAAAGGAATCCTCAAGAAACAGAATTGATGGAAAGAATTCGTAGAAGGAGTTCAAGAAACTCCGACGATCGTTGGATCGGGGACAAGTTGTGCAGAGTTTAGTCCTTTGGCGCAGGAGGTGAGAACCAACGCCATCAGGGTTTGGCGTTTGGAGTTTGGCGGGGTAAGAGTTTCATGCCTTGTGAAATCACGAAACGCGATTTCCTGAATTGACGAGAGCCTTCGATCAACGTAGAGATAGGTGGCACGAATCTGGAGATTCAGGGGTTCGGCATTCGTGATTTCCCAATGCAAAGGACTTGCGACAGTTGAAATCGCGATCACGCGATCCCTGATCGCACGAGTCGAGGAGCGACGTGGCAGCGTGGGACCCCAGGTACTAGTGGAAGACAGGTGGCGAGATCTCGGGGAATCGGCACCTCGACACTCAGGGTGTTTAAATATAGAGTATTGACATCGTGGGACGTGATATCTCAATAGGGAAAACCCCAACACGTGAAAGTGTTGACCCGTTGACCCATTGGGGTTCGGGGTTTAGAGCTGCTTGTGAACTGTGTTCGCGTGAACCGCGAATTCCAGAATTGCGATTTATCGATTTGAGAAGGGAGGTTGCAACAGAAGGTATTGTGGGTAGAGACTCCTCAGAGGAGTGGAGAGCATTGACTCTTCAATCCGTGTGTAAGAAGGTCCTGGTGGGAGTGGCTGCTCACTGAGGGGCAGGTTGCAATCAAGTGGTATCAGAGTGGGGGTATCTTTACTTTTTGTAGCAGAGAGGAAGAGAAGACGTAATGCTGTCGAGAAGAGGTAGGCAATCACCCAATCCAGAGAAGGAGAGGGAATTATCTAGGGAAAGAAGCAGTCATGGACAGAATGTAGAAATGGAGAGGGAAATACAAAATCTTTGTGCTAGAATGTAAGATATGGAAGCAGGGTAGAGGCGCACAGCAAATACAGGAGATCTGAGTGACTCCGAAGGCGAAGCTGATGCTGTACCACAAGTTGGAGTTGCAGCAGAAGATGCAGCCAATGAGCGATTAATCAAGGCTATCGCCAGGATGAGCGCAAAGGTGAGGATGGACATTCCAGCTTACGAGGGAATCTTGGATGCAGAAGAGTTGCTGGATTGGATCCGAGCACTTGACACCTACTTTGATTACGAAGATATCGAAGAGGACAAGAAGGTGAGGCATGCTGTCACTAAATTGAAAGAACATGCAGCCTTATGGTGGGATGAGCTGCAGGCGGACAGGCGTTCTAAAGGAAAACAGAAGATAAAGAGCTGGGACAGGATGATCGCTAAGATGAAAGTGAAATTCATCCACAGAGACTATCAGATCACTTTCTTCAGGTGCATGCAGAACCTAAGACAGAAGATGATGACGGTGAAGGAGTACATCAAGGAGTTCTACAGGCTCAATATTCGAGCGGGTCACTGGGAGAGTGATGACGAAAAGGTGGCAAGATACTTGAATGGGTTGAGGTATGACATTAAGGACGAGCTAAGCATGCTGACCATCAGGATGGTTGAGGATGCGTACCAGATGGCTCTGAAAGCCGAAGAGAAGCTGAGCCGCAAGCAGGGACAGTGAGGGCGAGGCAGAAGCTAGCCCAGAGGAAAATCAATTGCTTAAGAGAGAACACAAAAACCCAAGGAGGAGTGGAAGAAGCCTCAGGGAAAAGCTGAAAGAGGTGGAACCTCACAGCAAAGGCAACAAATTTCTGAGCCGAGGAGGCAGCAAGATGATCAGCAAGGAGGATATGCTGATGCCAACACTTTTCCACGTACCCGAGGTAGGGGAAGAGGCTGAGGAGGAATTATCACATGTTTTACATGTGGGAAAGATGGACACAAAGCCGTTGATTGTCCAGACAGGAAGATGGAAAGAGGAAAGGCTCACATCACTGAGGCGCAGAGGCGTGATGTTGAAGATGAATATACTGGAAGTGGGAAGTCACTGACAGTGCACAAAGTTCTCTTGAAACCTGAGAAAGAGGTGGAGAACACAGCTCAAAGATGCAGATTGTTCTGAATGACTTGCAAGACCAAGGGCTAGAAATGCAAGGTCATAGTGGATAGTGGAAGCACCGATAATCTTGTTTCAACCGAGATGGTGGAGAAATTGGCGCTAGAGACGCACAGACACCCGAGTCCATATAAAGTGTCATGGCTGCAGAAAGGACACCAGGTACGTGTTACAAAACAATGCTTGGTTAAATTTAAAATGGGTGAATATAAGGATGAGATCCTGTGTGATGTCATTCCCATGGATGTCTGTCATGTATTATTGGGAAGACCATGGAAGTATGATAGAAATGTTGTTCATGATGGGAGGATGAACACCTACACCTTGGAGAAGGATGGGAAAACAAACACACTACTTCCGATAAAAGATAAGGAAGTAAAGTCGGAGGTGAGCAGCATGATACTTCTCATGAGTGGGAAAGAGCTTCTCACAGAGATGGAGAAGAATGAAGATCCACAGTTCTTTGTTGTCAGGAAGCCGAGAATTGTCCTGACAAGCACAAGGGTGGACGACTTGCCAGACGAGATTCAAGAACTGCTGGGAGAGTTCGCTGATATCATCATGGATGAACTACCTCGTTCTTTGCCACCGATGTGGAGTGTGAATCACCATATTGACCTCATACCCGGGGCAAGTCTACCGAATAAGGCCGCATACAGGTTGACGCCTCAAGAGAACGAGGAAGTCAAAAGGCAGGTATAGGATCTGCTGGATAAAGGACTAGTGAGGGAGAGTCTCAGTCCGTGTGCTGTTCCAACAGTGCTAAGTCCGAAGAAGGATGGAGGATGGAGGATGTGTACAGACTCCAGGGCGATTAATAAGATCACCATCAGGTATAGGTTTCCACTACCAAGAATGGATGACTTGATGGATTGCTTGAGCGGGGAAAATTATTTTTCAAAGATAGATCTCAAGAGTGGATATCATCAGATCCGGATGAGAGAGGGAGATGAATGGAAGACAACATTCAAAACAAACGAAGGTTTGTACAAATGGCTAGTCATGCCATTTGGATTGACAAATGCGTTGAGCACTTTTATGCGGTTGATGAATGAAGTCCTGCGGGAATTCATCGGCAAATTTGTGGTTGTGTATCTAGACGACATATTAATTTTCAGCAAGACCAAGGCTGAACACTTGAGGAATTTAGCCACTGTGATGAAAATATTACAGCAGGAGAAACTGCTGATCAATTTGAAGAAGTGATCATTTATGCATACAGAACTCATTTATTTGGGTTTTGTAATTTCGGCGAACGAATTGAAGATGGATCCTGAGAAGGTTAAAGTAATCAGAAATTGGCCATCGTCGAGAAATATTTTTGAGGTAAGGAGTTTTCATGGTTTGGCTAGTTTTTACCAGAAATTCATTCAGAATTTCAGTGGAATTAGCACCGCGATGATGGATATGGTAAAGAAGCGGCATAAAGTTTTCCATTGGACAACAGAGGCTGAGAGAAGCTTCAATCTGTTGAAGCGAAAGATAACAGAGCAACCGGTGTTAGTGTTGCCTGATTTTCGGAAAACCTTCCAGGTGAAGTGTGATGCCAGTGGGTATGTTGTTGGAGGGGTCTTGAGTCAGGATGACAGGACTGTGGCATACTATAGCGAGAAGCTGGATGATGCAAAGCTGAAGTACTCCACGTACAATAAAGAATTCTATGCCATCATACAAGCATTGAAGAAGTGGAGGCATTATTTGATACCCAAGGAGTTCGTCTTGTATAGCGACAACCATGCATTGCAGTTTATGATTCAGCAAGAGAAGCTGAATCAAAAGCATGCAAAGTGGGTAGAATACATGCAGAATTTCACATTCGTGATCAAGCACATTTCAGGGACTGCCAACAAGGTAGCTGACGCCTTGAGTAGAAAATGTTTATTGCTGCAGGAATTCAGGGTCAAGACTTTGGGTTTTGAGAATCTGAAAGATATGTATGCAGGTGACGTAGACTTTGGCGAGGCATACGAGGCAGCCGAGAACCCAGTTCTCAGGGATAGGAGTCCGTGTATTGACTACCTAATCCAGGATGGATTGTTGTTCAAAGGAAATCAATTGTGCATTCCAGATTGCTCTATGAGAGAGAATTTGGTGAAGGAAAAGCACAGTGGAGGCTTAGCAGGTCATTTTGGGCATGAAAAAACATTCGCCAAGTTGAGCGAATCATATTTTTGGCCGGGCATGCGTGCAGATGTTAAACGGTTTGTTGACAGGTGCAGGATATGTCAACATGTGAAGGGCCGAAAGCAGAACACAGGGTTCTATCAGCCATTTCCCGTACCCGAGAGGCCATGGGAGGCCATTAGCATGGAATTTGTGTTGGGCTTGCCGAGAACGCAGCGAGGCGTTGATTCTATCTTTGTGGTGGTAGATAGGTTCTCGAAGATGGCATATTTTATTCCGTGTCAAAAGACCAGCGATGCAACCCACATCGTAAATTTGTTTTTCAAAGAGATTGTGCGGTTGCATGGATTGCCGAGAAGCATAGTCTCGGATCGAGACACAAAGTTCATAGGTCACTTTTGGAAGACACTATGGAAGAAGCTGGGGACTGACTTGGCATTCAGTTATTCTTATCATCCACAGACAGACGAACAAACCGAGGTGGTCAACAGGAGCTTGGGGGATTTATTGAGAAGCCTGGTGACGGAGCATCACAGCAGTTGGGATCAGATCCTACCATAGACATAATTTGCGTACAACGATTCAGTGAATCGAAGTACAGGTAAGAGACCGTTTCAAATTTTGTATGGGACACAGCCGAGAGGAGTTTCTGAGCTCAGGGAGCCAGGACAGGCTGAAACCAGCAGTGCTCGTGCTGAAGAGTTCGCTGAAGCAATGCAAGAACTTCACACATAGGTGAAGCAGCAACTGATGAAGGCGAACAAGGAGTATAAGCGTAGAGCCGATCAGAGAAAGAGGCAACTTCAGTTTGAAGTTGGGGACATGGTTCTAGCGCACTTGAGAAAAGAAAGGTTCCCAAGGGAAACATACAACAAGCTCAAGATGAAGAAAATCGGGCCATGCAGAGTCCTGAAGAAATTAGGGGAGAATGCATATGAGCTTGAGTTTCCAGACGACATCGGGATATCTCCAATATTCAATATTTCAGATTTATACCCATACAAGGCTGATGAAGAAGACACTGGAACTGAAGAGTAAGTGGTTTAGTGGCAGAAACAATTGTCAGTTGCACAGAAACCTCAGATGGAGTGCATACTGGACAAGCGAGTAGGCAGGAAAACCAGGCGGAAGCAGTATTTTGAATACCTGGTGAAATGGAAAAATCACCCAGTCGAGGATGCCAACTGGGAGACAGAGGCATTGATACAATAGCATGGGAAGACTGTGCAGGATCTCATGGACAGAAGCCCATGAAATCTTTGAGCCGAGGAGTATGATGCAGGAGCATCGCTCACTCATCAAGCGAGCCAGCGCGTAGAGAAAGAACATACAGCTGGACAGTGCCAGCACATATATTTTTGAAATACTTTGGAAAGTTGTTGCACCGCCATTTGAATGAAAGCATTCATAAGAAGCGCACTTGTATTTTATTATAGATAGGAAGGCATCTAATAGTTTTTAATGCTGTTAGATAGGAATTAATTGTAGATATGATGATTCTAGTTTTCGAGGGCAAACAGAATATAGGCACCCTCCTTTGTATTATTCATTCATTCCTGCATTCTGAAGAGAGAGTGAGCAGAGAACTTGTAGAGCCCTCATGTATAGATTGGATTAATAAGAAGAGATTTTTGATTCAATTTCATGACTGGTGTTGTTTTCTCTGTGTATGTTGCTTATATGCTTGTGAATGTTTGTTTCCTTATATGCATTTACTTTTGAATATGCTGTGTATGAGTTTTCAGGAATTCAACTGAAGTTTGAGAGATAGGAGAATGAGTTTCAATTGTTTCTCTGGTTGAGCCAGGAGATTCCTGCATAGAGTGCAGTTGAATTCCTCCGCATAGAGTGCGTTGAGGAGGCTCACCATTAAACTCTTATTTTCGTTTGCCCAGGAGTTAAATTGGGTCCTTAGGCTCGTGCGGGTGAAGGCAGGCCAAGGTTGAAATAGAAGTCTCAACAGTTGTCTGAGCAGTAGGCAGGGATTCCGGTGACTATGAGTGCACAGAGTCCGGGTGACTTCAATAGCGTGAAAGTGTTGAAGGTCAAGCACAGGGAGCATGTGTGAAAGATCTCTGAAGGAATCAGGGCGAGGAAGCTCAGGAGGAATAGTTTTTGTGTGAATACGGTGGGAACAGGCCTGAGTGAGAATTGAACCAAGAAAGGCCGTGGAGCGAAAGGAATCCTCAAGAAAGAGAATTGACAGATAGAATTCACAGAAGGAGTTCACGAAACTTCGACGATCGTTGGATCGGGGACAAGTTGTGCAGAGTTTATTCCTTTGGCACAGGAGGTGAGAACCAACGCCATCAGGGTTCGGTGTTTAGAGTTTGGCGGGGTAAGAGTTTCATGCCTCGTGAAATCGCGAAACGTGATTTCTCGAATTGACGAGAGTCGTCGATCAACGTAGAGACAGGTGGCACGAATCCGAAGATTTAGGGGTTCAGCATTTGGGATTTCCCAATGCAAAGGACTTGCGACAGTTGAAATCGCGATCCCACGATCCTCGATCGCACGAGTGGAGGAGCAACGTGGCAGCGTGGGACCCCAGGTACTAGTGGAAGAAAAGTGGTGAGATCTCGGGGAATCGACACCTCAGCACTCGAGGTGTTTAAATATAGAGTATTGACATCGCAGGGTGCGATATCCCGATAGGGAAAACCCCGACGCGTGAAAGTGTTGACCCGTTGACCCATCGGGGTTTGGGGTTTAGAGCTACTTGTGAACTGTGTTCGCGTGAACCGCGAATTCCCGAATCGCGATTTCCCAATTTTCGAAGGGAGGTCGCAACAGAAGGTACTGTGGGTAGAGACTCCCAAGAGGAGTGGAGAGCATTGACTCTTTGGGCCGTGTGTAAGAAGGTCCTGGTGGGAGCGGCTGCTCGCTGAGGGGTAGGTTACAATCACTTACTTAGATTCAAAACAAGCGTATGATTCATAGGCTTTCACCTCATCCACCAATGATTGCTTTGAGTGGAAATCAACAATGTTATACCAGGGGCTCTTATGGAAGTCACACTACTTCTAAGTATCTTTCTTCATCTTTCCATTGTCCTTATTTTGTTGTGGATTAGATTGTTTGTCCCAAGGTTGTCCATATTTTCTCTTCCCTTTGTTATGTAGTTTGGGGTTTCCCTTGACCTACCTCTACTATGAGGGGTTCCCAGACCCAAACTATAGAATATTTTGTTTAAGCTTGTTCTCGATTTTGACAACATACCGATAAGTTGCACCCAAGGATGAGATGTACAGAAAATCCATTTCTTCCTAGATGTATCTATGCATACCACCGCAGTACTTAAGCACCAAATTTCACTCAAAATATTTGATACCAATATTGGTGCACAAGGTATGGAAGATATTTTTGAACTCTGGCACTACTTGGTCCCTTTCCTACCGCAGTGTGGTCCATTTTGTATACAGGTCATCATAACTTCCAACATGGTAGTATCGTTCCTTAACAATGTCCATGAAGGACTCCTAGGTGAGTGAGAATATAAATAATGAGGGTTCCTATGTTTCCTTTTTCTCATAGAAAGTCTCTCAGCAATCTTTGACATGGGGGATGACTTTGAGGATCACAAAAGTAATCATTTCTCTATTCGAAAAGTTATGGAAATAAAAATACCCTTCTAGCAAATTTAACCATTTGTCTACAACATCTGCATCAATCCGACCTTCAAATATAGGACTATAAAATTTTATGTGTACCTTGAAGGTGGGTGACGCCTCCGCTCGAGGAAGATGTGTCTCTTGTTGGTAGTCATCGAAGGATTTTCACAAAGTTGTTGACCATCTCGTTCCTTTGTCGCTCAAGGGATTCTTCGAGAAACATTTTGAAAGTATCTCCTTTCCCATCGTATTTCATATTTCCCACCATGGATGGTTTCTTGGGCTTGCGAGAGAATTTTTTCTCTAGAGAAACAAGCTTGAGACCAAATTCTTTATACCTTGACCGCATCAAGGACATGCATTAAAAAAATGACAAGGAGCAGACTGCTCTAATAACACTGATATGTATTTATGAATGGAATGAAATAAAACCACATATTTTTAATGTTAACACAGATACATAGTGAAAAATAACAAACATATAGTAAAACATGACTTTTATTAAATAAGAAATATGTTGAAAACTGTAAAATGTAGATAGAAAACAATCTTGCTAGAATGGTAGTATCTTATCTCTGAAAAGAGATGTGACATCTATGCTCATTCACAATAAGATGAGTACAATTAGGCTCCAAAATCCTTTTTACATCAAGCATGAATTCAAAAACCCTCGACATCAAAAATCCTAACCCTAGGAGATGAAGTGCCAAAATTCATGTGGGCCCTGTTGGGGTAAGTTGGTACATCAACTTCCCAGGGTTGTAAATTTTGCATACGATCCTCATTTGGGGCATTTGATACATCATCGAAAAGTTCTATCCAAGAAGTACAACTTCCATTGGGGTTCAAGGTATTTTTTTGACAACACTTGGCACCCCAAAAGTCCAAAAAAATGTTGTTTAGGGCCTCAAAACGACCCCAGAAGTTTGGGACTTGAAAATATAGAAACAAAAGATGCCAAGATGAAAACTGTAACTTCCAAGATGAAATTTGTATGTGAGCCAGCTAGAAGAGGTGAGTGGACACAATATCCACCTGGATCCTTTCCCTAGGAATATTTCACCATGGTTTTGTCATACTTTTAGTCCCAAATAATAATGCATGAGACCAAGATCCTTCATATTAAATTCATAGGCTAACTCCCTCTTACATTGAATAATGATAGGCTATGCACCTCTTAGAAACAACTAATCAACATATATTAGTGAGATCATAGGTGAATAATTCACAACCTTGTAATAAAGTTTTGGATCAACATAGCTCTTGGAAAATCCAAGTCTCATCAAGTAACTGTCAATTCTTGCATACCAAGCTCTTGGAGCTTTCTTGAGTCCATGCAAGGGCTTCTTTAATCTACGTACACAGGTTTCTCTCAGGTTTACCTCAAAACCTTGAGGTTTCCCTATGTATACTTCTTCCTTTTTTACTCCAATGAGAAAATAGGTCTTTACATCCCTCTGATGTAAACTCCAACCCATGAATGTTGCAAGAGGTGTATCTGACAATTGGAGCAAATGTCTCATCATAGTTTTCTCTCTCCTACTGGGAGAACCATTTATCCACAAATATTTCCTTGTATTTATGGGTACTCCCATATACTGCATGATTTATCTTGTAGACCTATTTTGAAGTGACTACAAACTTTCCTTCACGTATAGGCACAATTTCCCATACATCATTTTTCATAATGGATTGATATTCTTCCATCATAGCTTCCTTCCATTCTTTCTTCTTGACTTTTTTTTCAAAGGTGGAAGGTTTTTCATTAAGATTCATCAGAGAACATGTAGTTTCTTCCTTGGTACCTTCATGTTCTTCTTCATCGTTGGGATCCATGGAATATTCTATAGATTTCTTGCAGGCAATCTTCTCACCAAAAGTCATGTACCTGTTGATTTTAATCTTCTCTTGACCTGGGACATAGATTCTGTAAGATTTTGTTGTCTCACTATATCCAAAAAATACACCATTCTTTCATGAAGATTCAAACTTCTTCCTTTTTTCCTTGAGAACACGGATATAGACAGGATAATCAAAGATCCTCAAGTGTTCAACACTTGGATTTTTTTCAGAGAAATTTTCTTCTGGAGTCATGTTCTTCAATATACAATGAGGACTTCTATTATGAACATATACACTTGTCATGGTTTCTTCTCCCCATAGAAACATGGATAGGTTTTGGTCATTCATCATTGCCTTAACAAATTATTCAATGGATCAGTTCTTTCTTTCTTCCACACCATTCTATTGAGAATTATGTGGGACAATTAGCTCCCTCCTAATCCTGGTTTCTTTAAAAAATGCAACGATCTCCTTGGAGGTGTATTCTCCTCCATTATTAGATCTTGATTCTTTTGTATCTGAGTGAATGATGTCCAAAAAATCCTTTTTCTGTACATGCTTCCTTTATAATTGTTACTTGGTGAGATCACTTGCCTTACCACTTGATGAATTCATCTTCTCCATGTTTGCAACTGTCACTGTAGCTTCTTCTCAGTGCTATCACCCGTGACCTTCCCGGAGCAAGAATGACAAGAGAAAAAGTATTTCCAATATCATTTTCATAAGAACATATCTCTGGTAATAAGGATGGTAGTCATCATAGAGTTACCAAGGTTCCTTCTCGGGGGGAAAACAAGAGATATCTCCTAGAGGAGAAGTTATTTCACTTTGCAAACAAGTGCAATAGGAATCTATATCAAAATTACTTACATGAAAATAATCATACCTAATATTAATAGAAACTTTCAAATGTATTTTTCGCAACTATAGTGTTTACTTGTAGTGTAGAAACTATCAAACTTGATATGTGCAAATTGAAACTTGACAATTTGATCAATCAAACCTGGAACTTGGAGCCTCAAATGCTAGGGAGGGCGCGCTTGTTCCTATGAATGTACTAAATCCAATATTGTTTCTTGGACAAGGTCCTTGTACATCCCCTACAAACACACTCATGCTTTGTTGAATGATATAAATTGAAAAACATACACAAGTGCATACCTTTGAAATTTGTAGCACCATTCATCTTATCTTCTAATTTGAAATTATACACCATCTTGAAAAGAAGAGGTTAGAAACTAAATAAAAAAGGTTCAATGATTAGAACAAGTTAGAAACTCTCAAATTTCAACTTTGAGTACAAAATCAACTTTGACCAAAACTCAACATTTGACTTTGATTTTGACCAGTCAACCTTTGACTTTGAATTTGACAAGAACTCAAACTTGATGTGTTCGCTTGCTGAGGACACTAGAGGGTGCACTAGGTTAGGGCACACTAGAATATCTAGAAATTAGGTCCAATTCTTCAATTAAGGTGCCCAAATAGTTGGATCAGGGTTTTCTACAACTGAAAAATCAAAAACCCTAGTTGCAACTACAACTGGTGCTACAACGAGATTGACAAAGAACTCTCTCTCTACCTTCCAGTGGTTAGACTATTCTAAAGGTAGTATGGGCCCATAACCTATTAGAATATTCTAAGTGCTCATTTTAACATAGACAATATCACAATATTGTCACCCAACCATAGGCATGCAGCCACCCCCAAGAACTTTAACCTTTGATAGATAGAATTATTATGGAAGCAACACTAGAACCAACATAAAACCAAGAGAGCATATATTTCTCCAAAGATAGCACACCAGAAAAAAAGTCCCAAAACCACAGAATACAAATAGTACTCAAGTGCAACAGTTGCAGTTGCACTACCAATAATAATACCAATAATGTCACCAAGAATACCACCAATAGATACTAGAAGGTAGGGCACATATATTAGGCTAGATATCTCTATAGAGAGAGACCAAGAATCACCCCAGAAGATCCACCTTCCATTCTTGTAGCTGCAACTCCAAACTTGTGCCATAGTTGAGAGAGTGGTGGTGAATGAGTAGAAATGAGCTCAAGCACCTCCTATTTATAGTGGTTATTGTCACATGTCTAGGTCGTTTTGTCCTTCTAGAAGATAATAATTTAATATTAATTACTTTATTGATCCGACATGTATTATAGAGTTTTAACACATATGTTTAGGGTTTCTCTTGCTTTTGGAATATTCTATTCTAGCCAAAGGTTACACATGGAGGTTGATACCTCTTGCAACTACCATAATATCAACAAGGGAGAAGGGGGCAAGAGAGGGAGAGAGAGAGATAAGTTGGGGGAGGATTGATGGAGGGATTG
>JASDQU011101174.1:12891-30807 GCA_032191745.1 Picea mariana | reverse complement strand
CCAAGGTACCTGACCTAACTATGATCCATGCAGACATTATTACATTATTTACCCTCGCAGGGGTGCGGATATCCCGTTTACAAAAATATAAGTGCTGGTGTTTAAAAACACCCAGTAGAACCCTGCTGTCTTCGACATAGATAATCTTCATGAAATGAGTTGACCTCCGTGCTAACCCAGCGGTCAACAGGGCCCACACAAGGGTCTTTTTGCATGGTTCTAGACCAAGAACCCCAATGATCTACTGGGGGCCCTCACAAGGGTGTTTTTGCCATGGCTCTCACTGCTTGGTCTCATACCAAGAAACCCCAGGAGTGTGCTGGGGGCCCTAGTCTACAACTAAGGTCTTTTCCATCCCCTCTAGAGAATGGCTCTTACAGCTGCATTAATTTCAACACCACCAAGTTTCTGGACATGGGGATGTGGGAGTGGGAAAATGCATCTGGGGGACGTTAAGAGACATCCCCCACATTTTAGGGAGTGTCAATGTTGGTGGCATAGGGGATTTTGTTTGTGAAATCATAAATGAAAAGTCACATTTGAGGAGGAGTTTGATAAGGTAAATCGACTTAGGTTAGACATTTTTTTTTTTCGCTTCTTTTTAAATTCGAAAGATGAATTTTGGTGGGAGTGGCCAGGATTTTGATCAGAAATGGATCATTATATAATTTGTCATTTATTTTGGTACTTTCTGGGTGGAAAATGGGAGCTATTGGCTTGTAGGGCCCATTTTAGGGGCAGGTTTTGCTTTGGTGATTTGGGGTCTAGAAACTTTCGGAGCTTGTTTGAAGCCTTAAACTGTCGTTGTTGGTATCAAAACTTTGCTAACAAAGTTTTGAGCTTCTCGATATTGTTCTACGTATCCATAGCTTTCCAACAATGTGGAAATCACCTTAATCGGAGTTCGTATGAGGAAGTTATGCCCCTTGCAAATGGACCTATCCTATTGACCACCATGATACTGAGTGGATGCCATATCAGCCTCCATTACTCACACATGTGGAGCTAATCACGTGTGCACTTTCAAGAAGATTCTAGAGGGTTCAAAACCCTAACCCTAATCAGGAGTTGAGGCATGCAAAACCCTGATCCTAACCCTAGATGACGAACATGTCATGTTAAATACTGGGCTGCTAGGAAAAGAAAGGGGTTCTATTCTTATTGTATTTTTTATTGTGCCATAGTAGAGAAGAGCATTAGGAGTGGGATATTGAAGCAGAATAAAGGAAGTAGATCTTGTCGCAGCCATATAGGCTACAATGTCCATGGCAACTCCATAGTGGGTGCACTTTCTTTGTATTTTCATTTCATAATTGAGAAGAAAAGACCAAGGCATAGGCCTCATCTTATAGATGGGTTTTTTCTGTATTGGGTTTTCCCGGGTTACATCTTGTGTTCATTGTGTGGATGGTGTGCTATTTGGTTAGCTTCTTTCATTTCTGTTTCACTTTATTTCAGTATTTTGTGTGCTAAGCTAGTAATATTAAATATGAATATAAAGTAGAACACTACATAATAAGAGATTGCAGAATATTGTAAGATCTGTTGGGATGACATGTTCCAATGGAATAACCATGGCAATTTACGGTTCAACATCTTCTAATTTTGGGGGATTTCCCAGGTCCCAAGTGTCCCCTATATGTTACCCCAAATCAGAAACGTCCCACAAATCTCGAGAAATGTTTTGCAGTGCGTTTAAAAAAAGGGGGGGTGTTGAGAGATGTTTCACCATCCTAGGTATGCAAGGAGTGAGGAGAGCGCGATCCCCAACTTGAGTGTGTTCCCGTGTAACAGTGATAATAATAATAATAATAAACTAGTATAGATCCATCTTAACTCGATCTTTCAAGGATCGAGTGGTTTGTGCCTCAGTTTATTTTTTATCCCTCAAGGTGCTTAATAAATCTGAGGTTAAGATGGATCTATATTGGTTTATAGACTTATCCCATCTATGGAAATCTATGAAAATCTATGAAAAAATGAATATATTGGGATACAAAGAAGATGAAGGAAATCATAGGAACATTGGATCCCTCTATCAATGGATTGAGAATTTTTTAAAATAACTCAAAGATTAGCAATAATTATTTTGAATCCCATCTGTTTGTTTAGAACTTTATTACTTGCATCAATAACTATGTGTTATGCTGGATTGGATTGCAGGATCCTGGGACACCACCAGCAAAGAGGCTGTGGTCTTCAATTGATGTTGGTACTGAGGTTTATATTAGTGGTAGTGATGAGATTGCAGAATGGACTGTAAGTGATTTTGATGTTCTTATCCCAAAGGATAGTATTTCTCCATAGAAGAAAGGTCTGATATTAGGCTCTAATCTTCAATCTCTGTATGCTAAAATCAATTTCCTTTTCATGGATGCTCTCATCTCCCACTTTTGTGTAATGCATGGTATTTCACTCCAATGGCCAACGAAATATACAAGCAGGTCAGCATAAATAGCCATGCTAAATTATTTAATTGTTATATTTACCATGTCATCTTGATCATTTTTATCGGCCCTAAAAAAGTTATTTCTGTGAAAATACCATTTTCAGAAATACTAAAATTATTGAATATCAAATTCTTCACTTTTGATAGTCTAATTGTTTACCTAAAAGTTACTATTTGTTGTTAACGTTAAGTTACAGTGAACACGTAATATATGAAGGTACAAGCTGCCAAGAGTGACACATGTACGTTAAGGTAGCATAGCCTGAAGAACAGTTTCAGGAGTTTATGCCTGATGTTGGACGAATTGCAAAGTTTCAGTTTTACCAGGAAAGCATCATGCAACAACCAAAATTTGTAAATTCTATTTGCATGTCCATTGTGCAATAGCTTGCATATTATCTTGGGCTGAGAATTATTTTCCACGTATTAAGTTCACATGTAGCATAGGTATTTTCCATGGCATTTGCTACAACCTTGGTTTATGTCCATTATAAGTTTTGTAATTTGGCACTGGATTATCCACTATGAAGTAAGTYAGAATTCTTCAGATTTAAAGATATGATCTCTTATATTCTTTTATGACCATGCTGTCAGATGTCAAAGAAGAAGCTTCCCTTTTTATCACAGTTCGCATAACTGTAATTGCRCATTTTAGATCACAATATAGACAGATATACCAATGAAAGAATGATATCATGATGTGACAGCAGGTAAAAATATTAATTGTCCATTCCTTTTTAGGCTGCATATGTGAAGAACTAATATGGCTTRATAACTAATATAAGAAAGGAAAAAGATACTCATTTTTGTTGGAGACCTAATTAAAATACACATAATTTTTGCTATTCCATGTCAAGAATGGCATATACATACCCATGCTTATGACCCTCAAATAGGGCTGGTGTCATTAGAAGGTTGCGAAGCTGGAGGTATCTGCAGCTTGGCTTGCCAGAAGGATTTCTATATAAGATGTTTGTCTGATAGGCACTTTCCAATCTTTCTTTGCTTTGTAGCCTTGACGATCAATTCTGCATATAGGGCTGTGCCTTAGAGCTTAACATCAATAATGCCAAGGCCCCCTCATTTCTTTGGGTGTGCAATAGGCACCCCCATCTCACACAATGGAATTCATTCTTGCTGTCAGTGGGCTGATGAAAATTGCAAAGTAGCCAATTTTTTGGCATTGAGTAGGACAAATAGTAGATATGTGTTGCCGCTGGAACCTTGGTATAAATCTGAAATTTGGCAGCCAATGACATTGGCTTTGTCATCCAATGGGAAAACTTTCCCCGCCCTATTAACAACACCAATGGTTATCCGACAATCTCATAAAGCCAAATAGGATGTGCTAGCTCAATCAAAAGTTTCGAGCAACTAACTCTACTGTTGGTTCTTCAAGGTATACCCACATATTTGGGCATGTTGTGTTGAAATGATTAGTGTAATAGTAGCCCTACTTATGAAATCTGGTAATTACTTAATTATGTTTATAGCAATTACACTTCAAAAGCTCAACGATACAGTATAATAAAGGAACAATAGAGCAAAATAGATCACATGAAGACACACCAGTATATCCCGGGAAAACCCTCAAGGGGAAGAAAAACCCAGCGTAACTTTTCTTAATAGATAAATACTTACACAACAAGAGAAACAATTAGAACCTGGTCTCAGCCTCCAAGTAAAAAACCTAGCAGTAGTTACAGCAGCTCCTCAAAAGATGCGCACAAGTGCAGTAGCAACAGTTACAGAGAGATGTGCACAAGACAAAGAAATAGAGACGTCACACGTGCGAGCTGAGGAGAGAAAGAAGAAGGACGAAACAGATATCAGATGATCCTTGTTTGAGATGCTCAGTTACTCTAGCGAAAATAGCGAACCTTGTAGTTGTAGTTGCTCTTGTAGAGAAGTCGAATTGTTGTATGTTCAAATGAGGAGGCTAGTGCCTCTATTTATACTAATCTGTCTCTCAGATATGGGCCGACTTGACTTCGAGGAGGGTCGACTTGTCAATTTGGAGCTAAAAACTTAATTTTACAATTTCAAAAAAATTCCCTCTTAAAATTCCGAGAGATGACTTGACTCAAAAATAATTTTCTTATGTCTTGAGCATTTAAATATGCTTTACAAATCTCGAGACTAAAAATACACATTATGAAGACCCACCATAGTTACAAAAATCAACACTACCTCTTAACTAGGGAGGTATTTAGAATGACCATCTAAATGTTCTCAAGTTGACAGATTTATCTATTAAGAAAGAGCTACATCAAATCATCATCACTATCAATATCATATGGTAGTAACCTGGCATCAAATCATAGTATGCATCATCTCTCGAGGCTATACTTCCTCTGAGTAATCGGGCACGATGCTGAGTAAGTTAGGTGCCGAACCTTGCACACTAAACAGAGTGTTTCGCATTCACTCAACAGAGTGATACAGGGACCATTCTTCCTAATCTGGTCACATTTGTGACACAAGAAGAGTGATTGTCTTGATAGATGCTGAAAGCCACACCATGGGCTACAAGGACCATTCTTCCTAATTTGGCCACTATCCGTGACACAGGAAGAATGACTGTCCTGGACCATTTTCCCTAATCTGGTCACTATCCGTGACACAAGGAAAATGACTGTCCTGTACCAATCTCCCTAATCTGGTCACTGTCTGTGACACATGAAGGCGAACCGTTCTTCTTGACTAGGTAATGCCCCAGGAGAATGGCTATCCTGGACCATTTTCATGCAAAAAAAAACTGTCCATGGTACATCAACAATCTGTCAAACCTTGTCTATTCTCCACCAGGAGAATGACTGTCCACCAACACACTAACTGTCCATGATGCCACATATCAGCACTCCTCCTCAACCAAGGAGGTTGCCACCTCCTTCTCAACCATAGGAGTAATCTCCACAAGTCCCAGCTTGTCCCTCAAGCATGTAAACTTTATCTTGGACAGAGGCTTTGTCAAAATATCAGTTATCTACTCATTGGTGGAGATGTATTGGAGCTTCACTTCTCCCTTCTAAACTTTATCACAGATGAAGTAGTACTTGATCTCAATGTGCTTCGACTTGTCATGGAACACAGGGTTCTCTGAAAGCTTCACACAACTCTGATTATCACGATATATCACAGTCGAATCCAACACCTGATCAAATAGTCTGGAAACCAACTTACAGAGCCATACTGCTTTCGTACAAGCATCACAAGCTACAATATACTCTGCTTCTGCAGTGCTGAGTGCAACAAACTTTTGTTTCTTGCTAGCCCAAGATATCATAGCAGAGCCCAAACTGAAACATACACTAGAAGTACTTTGTTTGTCCTCTGCACTCCCTGCCCAATCTAAATCCATAAATCCATGTTGTTGTACATCACTGTTTGAGACATATCTCAAACCATAATTTAGAGTCCCACGAAGATATCTCAAAATGTGCTTTGCAACTATCCAATGCTCATGTCTAGGTTCCACCTGGAACTATCTCAACGTGTTTACAACAAAGCAAATGTATGATCGAGTATTAACCAAGTACATTAATGAGCCAATCAACTACCGGTACAGGGACGAGTCCACTGGATCATAATCAGAGTCTCTCAACTTCTTCAGATTTGTCACCATGAGAGTTGTCATGGATTTATAACCCATCATCCCAAATTTTTGAAGGATTTTTACAACATACTTCCCTTGTCTTAGGAAGATTTCACCACGCTTCTGCCATACTTCTAGTCCCAAATAATAATGCATGAGACCAAGATCCTTTGTATTGAATTCAGACGCTGGCTTCCTCTTACATTGAACAATGAGAGACTCTGCACCTCTTAGAAACAATTCATCAACATATAGTAGTAGGATCATAGGCGCATCATTCACCACCTTGTAATAAAGGTTTGGATCATTATAGCTCTTGGAGAATCCAAGTCTCGTCAAGTAATTGTCAATTCGTGCATACCAAGCTCTTGGAGCTTGCTTAAGTCCATACAAGGCCTTCTTTAATCTGCATACATGGGTTTCTCTTTGTTGTACCTCAAAACCTTGAGGTTGCTCTATGTATAATTTTTTTTCAATCACTCCATTGAGAAAGACAGTCTTTACATCCATTTGATGTAGTTTCCAACCCATGGATGCTGCAAGAGATATGATGGATCTAATGGAGGTGTATCTAGCAATTGGAGCAAATGTCTCATCATTATCTTTTCGSTCTTTCTAGGAGAACCCTCTAGCCACAAACCTTTCATTGTATTTATCGATACTTCCATCCATTGCATGTTTTATCTTGTAAACCCACTTTGAAGTTACTACAGACTTTCCTTCAGGTCTAGGCACAATTTCCCATACATTGTTTTTCATGATGGATTGATATTCTTCCATCATAGTTTCCTTCCATTCTTTCTGCTTGACTGCTTCTTCAAAGGTGGAAGGTTCTGCATTTACAAGACTTGTCATAAGTGCCACATAACTAGAGAACCTTTTGGGTCTTTTACTTTCCCTGAATGTACCACTAGGAGCTTTAAGTCTTTCTGCTTCCTGTAAGGTGGATACGAGCTATGCTGGTCTTTTTTTGATATCTGGTACAATAATTGGTTCCACAGGTTCAAGTGGTTGTTCTGGTTCTTCATTGGGATGTTCTAGAGAACATGTGCTTTCTTCCTTGGGATCTTTATGTGCCTCTTCATCATTGGAGTCCATGGAATCTTCTATATATTTTCGGAAAGCAATCTTTTCATCAAAAGTTACATCCTTGTTGATTTCAACCTTTTGTTGGCCTGGAACATAGATTCTATAAGCTTTTTATGTCTCACTATATCCAACGAATATGCACTTCTTTCTTGAAGGTTCCAATTTCTTTCTTTTGTCCTTGGGAACATGAATATAGACAGAACAACCAAAGATTCTCAAGTGTTCGACACTTGGCTTCTTTCCAGAGAAGGCTTCTTCTGGAGTCATGTTCTTCAATATGCAATGAGGACTTATGTTTTGAGCGTATACGGTTGTCATTGTTGTTTCTCCCCATAGGAACATGGATAGATTCTGGTCATTCATCATTGCCTTAATAGATTCTTCAATAGATCTGTTCTTTCTTTCTGCAACACCATTCTGTTGGGGATTATGTGGGACAATGAGCTCCCTCTTAATCCCGGTTGTTTTACAAAAGGCAACAAGCTCTTTGGAGGTGTATTCTCCTCCCTTATCAGACCTTAGGGTATTGGTCTTCTTACCTGTCAAGTTTTCCACTTCTGCTTTGAATTCTTGAAACTTGTCAAATACTTCATCTTTCGTCTTCAACAAGTACATCCATGTATTTCGTGAGAAGTCATCAATGAATATCACATAGTAAAGAGAGCCTCTTAGAGACTTTACTGGCATAAGACCACATACATCTGGATGTATCAAGTTCAAGATCTCTTTAGATCTGTTTTCATTGCTTGGGAATGGCTTCTTAATATTCTTCCCAAGTGCACATCCTCTGCAAACACCTTCATGAACTAGTTGTAATTCTAGCACACCTACAACCATCTGCTTTAGAGATGGAAATGCTTGATAATGAAGGTGAACATACCTTCTATGCCATAACTCACTAGGATTGAGTTCATCATGTACAAGGGCTTGAGCATTCCGATCTAGGAGTTTATAGAATCTTCCTTCACGAATTCCAATGAATCTAGCATCTTCTATTTTTGAATCTTTAGACCATACAAGTGCTTTTCCATCGACAAAGGCTATTCTATCTCCTTTGTCTTCTAGACAAGAAATGGATACCAAATTCTTTTTCAAACTAGGTACATACAAAACATTGCTAAGATGAACATTGTTACCTGATTCCATTTCGATAGAAGCTTTTCCAATTCCCTTGACTGCATAGGAGTTCTTGTCTCCAAGTTCCACTCTATGAGAAATTCTCTTTTCCTTCATGCTTGAGAGATTTTCATGGTCACCTGTCATATGTTTGGAAGCTCCACTATCGATTAACCACATGTTGTCTTCAAGAGATCCTGCAAGAGCTGAGTAGTAGAATAAATTTGTTTCTTCATGCTTGGCCTTCTTTGAAGTCTCTTCATCATTGGCAGTTGTCACATGGTGTTTTCCCTTTCTCTTCTTTGATAATTCAGGACATTGGTTTTTGAAGTGGCCATATTTATAGCAGCCAAAACATTGTACCTTTGACATATCTCTCTTATGGTTATGTTTCTTTCTTGAATTGTGAGAACTAAAACTTTTCTTACCTCCATGTTTGTTGCACTTTGTTGCATAGGCTTGAGCGTCCTCTTCCTTATGAGATTTTCCCTTTGAGTTGATCCTTGTCTCTTCTTGTGCGAAACAGGTCCAAAGTTCTTTAAATGAAGGAAACTCCTTCCTTGTGTTCATGCTTGGAACAAATGCATCCCATGATATTGGAAGACCATTAAGTGCAATATTCACAATCTCCTTTTCTGGAATAACTTCTTCAATGGCTTGTAGTTGATCTCTTATTTGAGAGATTCTCACAAAGTATGAGATTACAATATCGTCCTTTGTCATCTTGGTGTCACGAAGTTCATTCTTCAAACTCATCACTGGACCAATATTCTTGACTGTAAAAAGGTTTGTTAGGGCATCATACATCTTTTTGGATGAGTCGAGATCGGATATGTAGGGTATCAAGTGATCTATGATGGAGTCCACACTGATACTCATGACATTGATGTCATTGTCCTTGAACTTCTCCATTTTTGCAACATTTTGGGGTTCTTTCTCTCTTCCTTCTTCAAACTCTGGTTCCACGATATTGCCTTTCACAATATCCAGGACTTTGTTCTTGGCAAGGATGAGGTCAATCCTTGTCTTCCATGCTTTGAAATTTGAAGCCCCTTCTAGTTTGTTTTTTGATTTCATGAATGAAGTCATGACTGCTGTATAATAGGCTCGAATATGTTCTAAGCTCTGAGGTTGTGGTGTGGGCCCATAACCTGTTGAAAGACTTAGTGTAATAGTAGCCCTACTTATGAAATCTGGTAATTACTTAATTATGTTTATAGCAATTACACTTCAAAAGATCAACGATACCGTATAATAAATGAACAATAGAGCAAAATAGATCACATGAAGACACAACGGTATATCTTGGGAAAACCCTCAAGGGGAAGAAAAACTCAGCGTAACTTTTCTTAATAGATAAATCCTTACACAACAAGAGAAACAATTAGAACTTGGTCTCAGCCTCCAAGTCAATAACCTAGTAGCAGTCACAACACCTCCTCAAAAGATGCGCACAAGTGCAGTAGCAACAGTTACAAAGAGATAGAGATGTCACACATGCGAGTTGAGGAGAGAAAGAAGAAGGATGGAAAATATATTAGATGATCCTTTCTTGAGAAGCCCAGTTACTCTAGCGAAAATAACGAACCTTGTAGTTGTAGTTGCTCTTGTAGAGAAGTCGAATTGTTGTATGTTCAAATGAGGAGGCTAGTGCCTTTATTTATACTAATCTGTCTCTCAGATCTAGGCTGACTTGACTTGGAAGAGGGCTGACTTGTCAATTTGGAGCCAAAAACTTAATTTTACAATTTCTAAAAAATTCCCTCGTAAAATTCCGAGAGATGACTTGACTCAAAAATAATTTGTGCCTTAGATCCTATACGACTGCCTTGATTTGTGCCTTAGATCCTCACAATACACCTGTGACACTGCTTCTTTAACAATCTTGCTCTGATACCATGTGAAATTTCTCTAAACCCAATTCACTAAACCAATTAATTTCTCTGTTAATTGATTATACTGAGTTTTCTTCCACAAATAAATAGTGCACAACAAAAAATAATGACCAGGAACTTAACAATAAAAGATAAAACAATCACATCACATGTACACCAAGAATTTTTGGACAATCATCCCTAGAAAAAACTCGGAGGGAAAACTAGTGCAACAGATTTGGAGATTTTATTATTCAGCAAGAAAATAAAGATCTCTTACAATAAAATCAGCCCAGCCAAAATGCCAAGGAAAACCTCAACGTATCACCTCCTCAACTTATGTACGACCCTTCTGCAAATCCCCCTGAACCAAATCATGCCAGAAGACACCCCTGCGTAATCATACGACTGCTTGCGTGGGTACTACGTCACCTGGTATGCCAGCTCTCAGATCTGTAGGATATGGCCTCTGCAATGCTGAAGATGTGTGCCAATCTCAATGAAGAGTCCTCTGTCTCCCTGCAAACCCTCTCACAAACCCTCAAACGATTCTCCTCTTTCTCTCTTCAGAAAATCACTCCTCTCTTATGCATGATGTGCCCCTCTCCAAGTCGATCTCTCTTTTATTCAATGAGTAAGTGAGAAACGCTATCTCCAAAAGGATGGAGGGCCAAGATTGCTCCTCACACACTTTATGAGATCAATGGACAAGATTAAAACACCACAACTTAAATTATTTCTCACTTCAAGTTTATAAAAAAGTTCTCATTAAGTCAACATTAAAATATAACCCATTTAATGTACCTTTTCCCAAGTACAACTTTAGGAAAAAGATTAACCCATCAGCATGGCTAAGTTTCATTGCCCTCCTCCATGCTAGGACGCCATGCATGGTGAAGACCTTCCTTGCTATCCAATCTCAACAACATAGGTGCAAAGAATTGGAACCAACCTAAACTTAAGCATTTAACTTTCCAAATCTAATCTAGAATGGAAAAACAAATGGGTGCATGGCATAACTTGATAATCGCTAACTGAAAAATAGCAAAAGATACGCCACATCCATCATAACAACAATGAAGTCCGAACCATTCTCATTAAGATTGAAGAAATGCTTAATAGCTTTAGCTACGCCTCTAATGTCAACAAAATGAATGATAAAATTGTTATGGATGATGAGTGATCTCTCTTATAGAAGCATATATTCTACAAGTCATTGCTCTTTCTCACTCTTCTATTTGTCACATTTAAGATAAAACATTATAGCCATAAAGTGTCTTCAAAGATAATTACACCGAGTTAAATGCACCCAACATTTACTTAAAGTGCAAGATCTTTCTCCAGTGCTAACATCAAAATGGAGTCATCATCCAAATATTCATTCACTAATTGTTGGCCATTTTCTATTGGAAAGATAATATTGTCAAAATTTTGGCCACCTTTTGGCAAACTAGTAACCTATACCATGGGCTAAGAGGACGTAAAGAGGTAGAGTTATAGGGAAACCCTATCAAATTGATAAATGGACTAGAGCCTTAAGTGCAACATCCACTACTTGGTGATGCAATTTGGTACATCAAAAGTAATCGATGTTTAGTTATGGGCTAGGAAGCAAGCCCTTAGTGGGCATTCCTTGGTTAATAATGTAAACATTGTTCTCAATAGAATTAAAACTAATTGATATGTTTATGATACTCCTAGGTGAGAATGGTTGCCCTTGGAAGTAGCAAGAAAAAAATCAAATATTCAATCTCTAACAAGATGGCTATTGACATAATGGAAGATATTATTCGAGATATTGTTAGCATCGAGTTGGAATTCTTGAACACAAGTAGTTGGTGGAAAATCTAGGTTTGGAAATTCTCCAGGACCTTTACCAAATTTCCCCTTCGAACACCTTTAACTAGCTAGTTAAGATGGCCCCAATTGAATAAAATCTAAATAGATGGAACTTGAGCTCTAAATTGTTAGCATAGTTGTTTAGGTTGGACAAAATCTTGAAATACTAGTCGAAGTAGCGACATTCTTTGTCTAGTCTCTATTTCACCAAGGTCTTCATTTAGGCTCTCTTTCACAAGCAAGGTATCACTTCCCCTATTGTTCCAGAGTTTATACTTAAGGCTTGAAAGTATAAAGTCTAGGCATCCGAAAATAAAGAGGGTCTATGATATAAAGAAAGGAAAAACAACTCTTAAGGGAAAAGGAGCTATGGCTGATTTTTGAGTTGTCTTTGTCTAGTTTCCAATTGTTCCTGGATGCTAATGTCCTGCTCGATGGCTGCCCATGAACATTCAAGTTCAACTCGGGTGGTAGCAGTTTTTAAGATGGTGTTAAAAAGGGTTAAAGCGATACTGGTCTAATCTGTAAAACCGGGTTCGATATTGGGCTGTCTCATAACAGGTACAGTCATGGAGAAAAAAGAGTTTTAAATATTTGTTGTTTTTTAGGTTGTTGTTTCTATTTTAGATTATGAAAGAAAAATTCCCAAACTTTGAATTAATAGTATAACAAAATCAAAGGTCGTTTCCCGTATCTAAGTTAAACTGGAAATCATGCATGAAATGCAAGAAAACATAAAGTTGTGGAACAATGTGAGGCATCAACCAAGGAAGAATCTCACTTTGTGACAGAAGAAGAAAATAGACAAGAAAAACTTTAATGAAGCATAAGATATAGAAATCTAAGTAATTCACAGGTCTTGTACCTACCGATAGCTGATACAGAGGAAAAGCTGTAAATGATTAGATGACTAAAATAATCAATCACCATAGTAGAGGTTGTACTAAATTGCAGCTAAGCATTCATTAGAGATATATAAGAAATGATGTTAAATATGAAATAACAGAAGAACACATGACTCAAACTTGACGAGATTTGGAGTCTTCGATTTGCATTTGTATTAATTCTAGCAAATGAAAATTTTCTTTGCTACAATCGGCCAAGGAAAAATCCCCCCTGGTGCCTTCTTTCAAAATTGTATTTATACAAAGAAAATCATCAACCCTAGACGATTGGTATTCTCCTAATCTCCTAGGTGCTAACGATTACATAATACAAAATTTGAACCGTTTTGCTTGGTTACTTTTTACTTTTCTACCAGTTGGACAAAAATGAGCATACATGCGTTACTTCATCATTTCTTTGAAGCACTTCCTTCGCTCAGTCCAAAACACTCGACGCACCTGTCAAGAAACTGCACCAAAATTCTAGGAGGTTCTGTTGTATCCTTTGCTTCAAACACATATAACTTCCTCTGAATTTTGGGCAGCCTATCTTCAATCTTTCCCTTTTCAAACTTTGTCGACTGCAACTATAGATTTGGCTTTATTGGCCACTTATCCATTTGGGTGATGTCCAGCTGCTTAAATTGTGAAATCTCGAGCTGGGCTTCATTCCATCTCTCCTTGATATGCAGTTGATGCCTTACAACATTGATCTGTCCTAATAGCCCAGGACAATCACCTTTACCAATGCCCAATGTTTTTGTATCTAGCTGATCAAACACTTCTTCACATTCTTTCTTAACTTCTCTTGCCATTTTCCTACTTTCGACAATATTAGTCTCCCATGTTTTTAATATGATGTCTCCCCTGATCTGTTCTTCTACAGTCATCTTTGGGATTGCTGGTACTTCCTCTCTAGCCGAAAACACTACTGCCTTTTGAAAAGCAGCGCGAGCTACTGTCGCCTCTTTTTCCTTGAAAGAAATGTTATCCAGTGAGTGGCTTATTTCCAGGAAGTAGTTTTGAACGATTTCTATTTTAGAAAGCATGTTTTGTTGTTCTGCTTGTAGTTTCTCATGCAACTCTAGTGCTTGGGCTTGAAATGCTGTTATATTCACAACATGTCCTTCAATGGACTTCAACTCAACCTGTAGTTGTCTCACTAATTCTTCCTGCTGAATAACTTGTACTTGACTCATTTGCATCTGCTTGTTCGCTTCATCTAAACTAGACTTCAACAATTGCATTTCCCGTTTGTCAATAGTTCTAGCGTGTTCAACTCTTTGATTTACCTCTTCTCGAATATTATTTTCTATGTGCCTTATTTGATCCTGCAACTGAGCTATCATTTGTTTTTTCTGTTTCAGCCTTGTTTTCAGAGAGTCAACTGAGAATAAATTGGTCGTTGCCAAAGCTCCCATAGAGCATGCTACTTCTATGGAGAAATCTTCCTCTTCTAGGTTTTGCCCATCTACGAGCACTCTGTGTTTTTTCACCATTGTGCCTTCTCTCAGATGCATTTCCTGTTTTACTATAGCCTTCCTCTTCCTACTGAAAAAGTAGTCGGAGGAAGGTATCTCTTCTCTAGAGATAGGAGTAAGGTCACTTACATATATGACTTCCAGATGGGGGGTCCCAAAAGTTGATTGTAAAGGAGTTAAGGATGTAATAGGGCTGCCCAATTTTGAAGATTGAGTTTCTCCTGCTGTTTTGGGGATATCAACAGGAATAGTTGATGATAAAGGAGGAATCATTTGACTTGACTTTGAAGGTGTCTCGAGCCTAACTTTTGTTTCCGACTTTGGGTGCTCTGTTTGTGAAGTTTCTGCTTTTTGTGAAGGTGCTTCAGTCTTCTTTGGATTTTCTTCTGCAATCCCTTTATCATGAGCCTCTGATCTGAAACCTGGGGGAATACTTTCTTGAGTTGGAGGAGGGGTTGTTGATTCTCTCTGTAGTATCTTCGGAAAACCACTTTGCATGTGCTTCTGGAAAGTCGGAAAGCTGGTCTGTAGGTCGGGTGACAATGCCTGAACTCTTTCTAATATTTCCTCATAGGTTCTGGCTCCCTTGAACATGTCGTCGCAGGGAGAATCTTCATGTTCATACATTTTCATATTGCAATGAGCAAGATGATTTCCTACAATTTGATAAGGATCATGTTTTCTGAGTTCAAGATCTACCAATTTGATGTCTTCCAGTGCTGTAGCTTCTACCTTGGAATGACCAAAGTTAAGCAGTGAACACTTCCCAATCTGTACATGAAAAACTGACCAAAACTTCTTTTGAACTACTTTCTATTCTGTGCCGATGCCACTTGTTAATCTTTATTCATATACCAAAAGAAAAAAGAAACAAGTTGGAACCTTTAGGAAAGAAGGGAATATTTGTGGGATACTGTGAGGTCTCCAAGGCCTTCAAAATCTATATACCAGGTCACCGTCACATTGAGATCAGCAGGGACTTGACTTTTGATGAAGATGCAGTGCTTAAGAAATCAAGAAGATGCCAGCTTGAAGAAGTATATGAAGAGGAACCCGTAATCCCCGGGACTGTTGAACCAGTGAGTGAGGTTCCCAGAGCTGCAAAACCAGTGAGGGAAGTCGTAACTTCCCCTGATGAGGAATTACTAGAAGATCATGACATGATAGAAGTTCAAGAACCTCCTTAGATGACGATCCTCCATAAAAGGAAGCCATCTTGGGCTAGAGAGCTTATTCAAGATGGAGAGAAGTATGGTGTTCCCGGAGGAACCATGAGATAGGTGAAAAGACCAAAGCCATTCTCTAGTTATACGACTTTGATGTGCGATCTTCTAGAGGAGGAGCCTACCTGCTTTGAAGAAGCCATTCAGAGGAAAGAATGGGTAGATGCCATGACAGAGGAATACCAATCCATAATGAAGAACGAAGTATGGGAAATAGTTCCCAGACCAAAGAGTAAAGATGTGGTGTCCTCCAAATGGCTCTTCAAAAGAAAACATGCTGTTGATGGAAGTATTAAGAAATATAAAGAAAGATTTGTCGCTCATGGCTTTTCTCAAAAGGAAGGCATTGCATATGAAGAGACATTCTCTCCTGTAGCCAGATACACTTTGATCAGAACAATCATAGCTCTTGCAGCTAAGATGAAGTGGAAGCTGCACCAGATGGACGTGAAGACAACTTTCCTAAACGGTGTCATCGAAGAAGTGTATATAGAGCAACCTCAATGATTTGAGGTTGAAGACAAGAAGTCTCATGTCTGCAGATTGAATAAAGCCTTATACGGATTGAAGGAAGCTCCTAGAGCTTGGTATGGCCGTATAGACAGTTTCTTGACGAGCTTAGGCTTTACCAAGAGTAAAGCAGACTCTAACCTCTACTTCAAGGTCATGAACGATGAGCCAGTAATATTACTGCTATATGTGGATGACTTATTCTTAACTAGAGAAGAAAATCTCATCACTGAATGTAAGAAGAGACTTGCTTCAGAATTTGAAATGAAAGACCTTGGCCTAATGCATTATTTCTTAGGTATTGAGGTATGGCAGAGTCCTGAGAGGATATTCCTTAACCAAGGGAAGTGTACAGTCGAAATCTTGAAGAGATTCGACATGCTGGAGTGCAAGTCCATGAATACACCCATGGAAGCGAAGCTGAAGCTGCTAGTCGACACTTCGTCAGAGTTGATTGATGCCACACTGTACAGACAGATTATTGGATCGCTGATGTACCTGACGAACACCAGACCAGACATTTGTTTTGCCATGAACACCTTGAGTCAGTTTCTGGTAGAACCCAGACATGTTCACCTAGTGGCTGCGAAACATGTGATGAGTTATCTTAAAGGTACAATAGATTGTGGTCTCAGCTATGATGGAGATCATAATTTCACATTGAGTGGATATACTGATGTAGATTGGGCAGGAAGTGTTTCTAACATAAAAAGCACTTCAAGATGCTGTTTCAGTTTGGGATCAGCTGTGATCTCGTGGTAGAGTAGGAAGCAATCCAACATTTCTCTCAGCATAGCGGAAGCAGAATACATTGTTGCATGTTCTTCCAGCTGCAAAGCTATATGGCTTCGAAAGTTGTTGACCAATCTATTTGACCTTGAGATGGAAGAAACCATGATCCTATGTGACAACCAGCGCTGCACAAAGATGACAAAGAATCCTATATTCCACGACAGGTCGAAGCACATAAAGATCCGATATCATTACATCCATGACATGGTGCAGAGAGGAGCCTTAAAGCTCTAGTACATTATCACAGATGAACAGGTTGCTGATGTGTTGACCAAGTCTCTATCTCGTATAAAGTTCGAGCACTTTCAAGATAAACTTGGTATAGTCCAAAAGAACCTTCCTTGAAAGGGGGAGTAGTTGCTGTGATGAGACATCTCTTGCTTCTGACCAGATGGTTGTGACGTAAAGCAAGATGATGTGATGTGATTAGCACTGAGCTTCTGGTTGGATAACTGTGATGTAAAGCCAGTCTAGTATCCTGCTTCCGACTTGATGGTTGTGACGTAAAGCAGGACGAGTACCTTGCTTCCGACCTGATGGTTGTGATGTAAAGCAAGATGATATGATGTGACTAGTACTGTGCTTCCGGCTGGATAGCTGTGATGTAAAGCTAGTCTAGTATCCTGCTTCCGATCTGATGGTTGTGAAGTAAAGCATGACGAGTACCTTGCTTCCGACCTGATGGTTGTGACGTAAAGCAAGATGATGAGATGAGAATAGCACTGAGCTTTCGGCTGGATAGTTGTGATGTAAATCCAATCTAGTATCCTGCTTCCGACCTGATGGTTGTGATGTAAAGCAGGACGAGCATCTTGCTTCCAGTTTGACAGTTGTGATGTAAAGCAAGACAATGAGATGAGACTAGAACTGTGCTTTTGGCTGGATAGTTGTTATGTAAAGACAGCCTAGTATTATTATGATGAGCCAACCTTGTACCGTGATGATGATGATGATGTATCAATTTTACACTAATACATATTGATGCAGATGATGATTGCATTCCTTTGAGAATGACGATGCTACCAGTGAAGAAAACTCGTGATGATTTATAGATACGCCAGTCA
>JASDQU011101174.1:0-12885 GCA_032191745.1 Picea mariana | reverse complement strand
CTCGCATGATGCTGCTGAAGAATACTCTTCTTGTTAAGGGGGAGTGTTAAAATAATGTAACTGCAAAGTGTATTCTTATTATTATTTGATATATTATTCATTGGATCAATCCCCATTGCAGATTGATCATGTCAGTTATTATAAAGGACCAAATCCCCTTTTGCGGATTGGTTAAAAGATAATTGTAATAGGCAGAATAAGAAGTCGGCCCCAGAAGATATTAAAGAGGCCCCAAAATATAATAAAGGTGGTTATAACCACCCAGTTGGAGAAGTCGGCCCTGCTAGTGAAGAGACACTTCACACGTGCCAGTCTTGTATAAATAAGGAGGCTAGCGCCTCACTTAGAACACAACTCGCTCATTGAGAGACAAGTTTCGGATCTACAGTTAGATAAGAAGGAGAGAGAGTGGCGCATATTTGGGAGAGGATCTTCTGTATTAGTTTGAGTTATCTCTTGGCATTGTATTGGCTATATATAATAATGAAGTTTTGCTGGGTTTTCTTCCCCTAGAAGGTTTCCTAGGATAAATGTTGTGTCTCTTGTGATTGTGTATTTCTCAGTGATCTTGTATTATGCTATTGTTATCTATTGAAATGCAAAGAACTATAATAATGGCTTAAACATTAAGATTGACTGCCCCCTCCTCCTTCTACAGTAGCCATAGATATCCTAGGGGAGGTAACTGGTAGATTATAAAGAGGGTTTTCAAAGATGTATAGCGATCCTTTAGCTTCTTCGCGATGAAGCGAGAAACGCTTCGAAAACCGTTTATCGGGAGACGAGAAAACTGAAAAAGGGGGGAATGGGATACGGGGACTCGGTTCCTCTGATTTGCAAGAGATGTAAACGAGAGACCCCAAAGGCATGGAATCCAAGTATATGGTATACTCTTCGAGACTTTGTGAGGTCGGGAAATCTAACTGAAGAGTTGGTGGGATATCAATCGACGCGAGCTTTACCGAGGGATTCTCACCTTCGCTTACGTAAGAGGTAGTCGGATGAGTTTCAGATTTAATTTCCGGGAAAACTAAATTTGGGTTTATGGTCTCGGCTTCAACTGTCTTAGCCGACGTTTCTCCGAAAAGGGTTTGGGTGGAAACTTCTTCCGAAGTTAGTGTTTCAAGTGGAATCTTAGCCTTATACTGCGTGTATTTAGGCTGGTAGACCGCAATAGTTTGCTTAAGGAAACCTCTTGTTTTTAGTATTTTTTCGGGATCAGAAACAGGCGTGGTCTGCTTATCATCTGGGTTTTGTCTGGTGTTCCTTCGACTGGATGCCAACTTACTTAAACGTGGAGTCACCAAGTGAATAATAACTTAGACTTTAAAAAGTGTTCACTCTTTGTTCATTATCAAAGAGAGAAACTTACAAATGTTGTTCTCCTAGGGAAAATAATTTCGTCTCTCCGTCCTCGACAACGGCGCCAAAAAGATGTTGCTCCAGAGTTTATACTTAAGGCTTGAAAGTATAAAGTCTAAGCATCTGAAAATAAAAAGGGTCTATGATATAAAGAAAGGAAAAACAACTCTTAAGGGAAAATGAGCTATGGGTGATTTCTAAGTTGTCTTAGTCTAGCTTCCAATTGTTCCTGGATGCTAATGTCCTGCTCAAGGGGTGCCCATGAACGTTCAAGTTCAACATGGGTGGTAGCAATTTTTAAGATGGTGTTAAAAAGGGTTAAAGCGATACTGGTCTGATCTGTAAAACCGGGTTTGATATTGGGCTATCTCGTAACAGGTACAGTCATGGAGGAAAAAGAGTTTTAAAGATTTGTTGTTTTTTAGGTTGCTGTTTCTATTTTAGATTATGAAAGAAAAATTCCGAAACTTTGAATTAATAGTATAACAAAATCAAAGGGCATTTCCCGTATCTAAGTTAAACTAAAAATCATGCATGAAATGAAAGAGAACATAAAGCTATGGAACAATGTGAGGCATCAACCAAGGAATAATCTCACTTTGTGACATAAGAAGAAAAACTTTAATGAAGCATAAGATATAGAAATCTAAGTAATTCATAGGTCTTGTACCTGCTGATAGTCGATACAGAGGAAAAGCTGTAAAAGATTAGATGACTAAAATAATCAATCACCACAGTAGAGGTTGTACTAAATTGCAGCTAAGCATTCATCAAAGATATATAAGAAATAATGTTAAATATAAAATAACAGAGGAACACATAACTCAAACTTGACGGGATCTGGAGTCTTCGATTTGCAACTGAGCTATCATTTGATTTTTCTGTTTCAGCCTTGTTTTCAGAGAGTCAATTGAGAATAAATTGGTCGTTGCCAAAGCTCCCATAGAGCTTGCTACTTCTGTGGCGAAATCTTCCTCTTCTAGGTTCTGCCCATCTACTAGCACTCTATGTTTTTTCACCATTGTGCCTTCTCTCAGATGCATTTCCTGTTTTACTACAACTTTCCTCTTCCTACTGAAAAAGTAATCGGAGGAAGGTATCTCTTCTCTAGAGATAGGAGTAAGGTCACTTACATATATGACTTCTAGATGGGGGGTCCCAAAAGTTGACTGTAAAGGAGTTAAGGATGTAATAGGGCTGCCCAATTCTGAAGATTGAGTTTCTCCTGTTGTTTTGGGGATATCAACAGGAATAGTTGATGATAAAGGAGGAATCATTTGACTTGACTTTGAAGGTGTCTCGAGCCTAACTTTTGTTTCCGACTTTGGGTGCTTTGTTCGTGAAGCTTTTGCTTTTTGTGAAGGCGCTTCATTCTTCTTTGGCTTTTCTTCTACATTCCCTTTATCATGAGTCTCTGATCCAAAACCTGGGGGAATACTTCCTTGAGATGGAGGAGGGGTTGTTGATTCTCCCTGTAGTATCTTCGGCAAACCACTTCGTCTGCGCTTCTGGAAAGTCAGAAAGCTGGTCTGTAGGTCGGGTGGCAATGCATGAACTCTGTCTAATATATCCTCATAGGTTCTGGCTCCCTTGAACATGTCGTCGCAGGGAGAATCTTCATGTTCATACATTTTCATATTGCAATGAGCAAGATGATTTCCTACAATTTGATAAGGATAATGTTTTCTGAGTCCAAGATCTACCAATTTGATGTCTTCCAGTGCTGCATCTTCTACCTTGGAATGACCAAAGTTAAGCAGTGAACACTTCCCAATCTGTACAGGAAAAACTAGCCAGAACTTCTTCTGAACTGCTTTCAATTCTGTGCCGATGCCACCTGTTATTATTTCGTAGGCCACCTCCCTGCACACCAGTCTATCGGGAAGGAATTTCGGAAGTGCATGAGGAGGAATCGATCACCCGAAAACCATGACATAGGAGAAACCCTCTTCAATAAACCAATCTGCAATCACCTTGAGGTTTCCCACAATTGGCTCTGAAATACGAGGGGGTGCATAACCATACAAAATGTGGTGC
This sequence comes from Picea mariana, assembly GCA_032191745.1. Lineage (NCBI taxonomy): Eukaryota > Viridiplantae > Streptophyta > Pinopsida > Pinales > Pinaceae > Picea > Picea mariana. Next base: position 9,486 of record JASDQU011101174.1, on the reverse strand, counting down.
AAAGGTATCACTACGTAGTGACAGATTTCATAAAATAAATCTTTAACATTCTCCTCCCATAGTTTAGAGTGATAAACATGAATGGGATCCACACAGGCTGAGTTCCAGCTTCAATTCATCAAGGGGAATGGAGTCATATAATAGATAACATCCATTGCTGATTAAGGTTGATTGTCATTGACGTCAACCCTTGAAGAAAGCCTCGTAGCACAAAGGCTTGGGTAATGGACCCAAGATTGTTTGATGTAAATATGACTCATTATTGTTTTGTAATGGTTGATAAGAAGTAAATATGGATAAACTCCAAAGTGGTCCCCTTATGGTGAAAGCTCTCACGGGAAGACTCTTTGCAAAGTACGAAAACCCATGCTTAATTGTGGAATAATGAGATGAAGGACAGTGAATTTGTCAGGGAAACTATCCTAGATGGATAGTGCTTGTCATGCCATTTCTGGTGGTATTTAGAACATCACATAACTCCTCACGGTTAGAGAGTTATGACCATGTGAAGTTGGAGAACCCAGGTTTGGGTAATGGACCCAAGTTGTTTGATGGATAACGGTATGATTTTTAATATATTTGAAGGTAATACTATTCTATATGGATAGTACATGTCATTCCATTTCTGGTGGTATGTGGAATGCCACATAACTCCTCACGGTTTGAGAGTTATGGCCTTACGAAGTTGGAGGACTCTCATATGTCATCTAGAAGCCCCAAAAGGTCAAAGTAGTCAAAGTGGTTTAAGAGATTTAAAAAGGTAAATAATAAAGTGAAGTGATGAGTGTATTATAATTCAAAGTGAATACAAAATAAATTATTTCAATAATAAATTTAATGGAGAAATTAGAAGTGGGTTAACCCTAAAATAAAGAAAGTGGGCCAAGTGACCTAGACGATGCTTTTAAGGAAGCTACTTGGAGAGTATAAATAAGAGGCAAGGCTCTCTCATTTGAATCAAACTTGAGCATATTTAATATCTATAGGTGTCTGAGGTAACCAATGATATCTAAGCCGAATTTCTTAGGGAAGGTGAAGAAAAGAAGGCCGAAATGCAAGGAAGGATAAATTCTTTTGATGGTGCTTTCTAAGGTATGTTATTTACAGGTTTTCTCACCATTTTCGCTATAATTTTTTTTTTCTATAATGAGTCAGACTGTGAAATTGCTATTCCATTGAGAAAACATATCCAAGTATCTGTGGTAAATAATTCAGCGTGTGGGTCGTTGTATTTTGGGAGTTACACTCCGTGGAAAATAAGGTTTGTGGCTAGTCCTGAAACTAGTAAAAAACAAGTGTTTCGGGTAAAAACGTCATAAATTATTCATAACAGATCCAAATTCAGTGAGAAAAAATGTGTTGGTTAGGGTATAGTCTGTAGTATGTTGTGTAACAGTTTCAGATCAATCCAACGAATATTTCGTGCGGGGCACACTCTACAAGGTATCTCTCTAGAATAAGCCAAAATTTAGCAAGGTATGTCATTTTTTCTATAACTCATTTTCTGAGAGGTTCCAAGTAGTGACACCTGGAGGAATTGCATAAAACACACTAAGGAACAAATTGATGCATGGTTGATGCATGGTACAAATTTATTGGTACATGTATACAACGATATATATCACAGTGATAGTATGACAATGGTTCCATCATTTTACTTCTACTTCAGGGTGGCAGGACGGGGCAAGGATAGGTGGTTGTAGCCACCTTCCGGTTATAGCCAGAGAACATAGGGGGGTTGTAGCTTCCTTCTGGTTGTAGCCAGAGAATTGGGGAGTTGAAGCTTCCCTCAGGTTGTAGGCTGAGAAACTAGGGGGTTGGCGCCTCCTTCCAGTTGCAGCTGGAAAACAAAGGAAGTTGGTGCTTTCAATGAATGTAATTCTTCAAGACATATAATAAAAAACATTATGTGGTTTTCTCCCGTTTTGGGTTTCCACGTAAAACATTGGTGTACTGTGTATGTGTGTGATTGTTTATTTTTTACTGCTCATTATTGGATAATAATTCTACATTGATATAACATTTGAAAAAAAATGATTATAATTACGCTATTATTGATTCACCCCCCCTCTCAGTAATTCAACAATTGGTATCATAGTAGGTTCCTTTAGAAATCAATTTAAACACTGAAAGCTAGATCATGGATAGTACCAACTCGTATAAAAATGGAATACCACAGTTTGATGGACAAAAATATGCTTTTTGGAGCATAAGGATGAAGACATATATACAGGCACAGAGATTTCAAGTTTGGCAATCAATTGTAGATGGATACACAACACCAACTGTTCCACCAACAAATGACAAAGCAGTGAAACTTGGTGAGAATAATTCCAAAGCCAAAAAATGCACTTTTGAATGGTCGTAGTGATACGGTATTCACCAAAGTTGCACATTGTAAATCTATTAAAGAGATTTGGGACAAGCTTCAAAATATTTATGAAGGAGATTCAAAAGTCAAAGTAGCAAAGCTTCAAACTTATAGAGGTCAATCCGAACAACTAAAAATGAAGGAAGATGAAGATATCATAGCCTACTTCTTACGAGTTGATGAAACAATGAATGCAATAATAGGATTGGGAGAAAAATCGAAGAAACTGCAATTGTTCAAAATGTACTAAGATATCTTCCTATGAGATTCAACTCTAAGATATCAACACTAGAAGAAAGATCAGATCTAAACTCAATAAGCATGGATGAACTACATGAAATCTTCACAGTGTATGAGATGAGGACTAAATAGGAAAATCCAGATGTAAAAGAAGCAGCCTTCAAAGCATCCAAACGATCAAAGCAAAATAAAAAGGAACAAGAAGAATATAGCAGCAACATCGATGTCTCGGAAGATGATGAATAAGTGGCCAACTTCGTCAAAAGACTAAACAAGGGAACCAACGGTAGGTATAGAGGTAAGCTTCCTTTAATTTGTTTTAACTGTGATGGTATTGGTCATTTTGCTAACAAATGTCCTCATAAGAAAAAGAGAAATGATGAANAAACTGCAATTGTTCAAAATGTACTAAGATATCTTCCTATGAGATTCAACTCTAAGATATCAACACTAGAAGAAAGATCAGATCTAAACTCAATAAGCATGGATGAACTACATGAAATCTTCACAGTGTATGAGATGAGAACTAAATAGGAAAATCCAGATGTAAAAGAAGCAGCCTTCAAAGCATCCAAACGATCAAAGCAAAATAAAAAGGAACAAGAAGAATATAACAGCAACATCGATGTCTCGGAAGATGATGAATAAGTGGCCAACTTCGTCAAAAGACTAAACAAGGGAACCAACGGTAGGTATAGAGGTAAGCTTCCTTTAATTTGTTTTAACTGTGATGGTATTGGTCATTTTGCTAACAAATGTCCTCATAAGAAAAAGAGAAATGATGAAGGTTACTCAAAAGACAGACAAACATATAAAGGTAAAGGAACTACAAAGAAAGTTTTCAAGAAAAGGTTTTGCACCAAAGAAGACATCTCATCATCATATGAAGATGAAGTCAGTGACAGTGAAACATGGAGAGTTCTATTCATGGTAGTAGAAGACTCTGATAAAGAAGACTCCGAAGAAGAATATGAAGAAGCATATGAAGAAGAAATTGAAGAGACAAAAGTTGACTTCCGAAAAGAATTAATGAGTGCCATAGAAATTATCAGAAGAGAAAAGAAGAAAAACAAGAAACTACAAGCAGAACTAGATAAGAAAAAAGAAACTCAAGAACTAAAACAAATGATCATAAAATTGAAGGTTCAAATAGAAGAAGATAAAAGAATTGAAGAAGCATTCAAAGAACAACTAGAAGGAAATGACATGATCATTGGAAACTTGGAAGCATAGATTGTCACACTAAGAAAGGATATTCAAAAGAAAAATATACAGAATAGCTCAAAAGTTCTGGATGACATTATCAACAGTAAAAAATCTCATCTTGATGAGTCCAGACTTGGATACAATCAGACAGAAAATGGATCAAGCTCCAAAATAACAGAGCAAGAAACAAATCCAAAAATCTATGCATAAACAATCAAACGGGATAAAAAGATATATAAGGAAGATTACATGGACACTCTTCCATCGAGAAGATTCAGATTTCAGAATCAACAACAGATAGACAGGCCTCAAGAAGAAGAATGATTCATAAGAGCACCTTCTTTCAGAAGATCTTCAACTACCAGATATCAAACTATATTTTTTGGTTTATATTATGCATGTAATAATTTTGGACATAAAGCTGTAAATTGCAGAGCTAACAAGAGGAACAATAACTACTTTGAGAGCCATACACAAAGGGGTTATTTAAGAAGACCTAGTGAAACACAGAGAAGAAGTTACAACAGGTTTGAATCTTTGAGCATTGAAGTGGAATGTTACAAATGTAACAATTTTGGACACATGGCCAAAAATTGCAGAATGACAGTCCCTCCTAAAGAACCTCAACAGAATCACAAACAAGAACCTCATAAAATGACATGGATAAGAAAACAAGATCAATATAACAATGAAGAATGCGTAGTTGCTCTACAAGCTGAATAGAAGAAACGTGGTTGGTATGTTAACAGTGGATGTTCAAAACACATGACAGGTGATAGAGACAAGTTTCTTACATTACAAAAGGAAAGAGATGGATCAGTCTCTTTCATAAATGATGATTCGGCGAAAATAATTGGAAAATGCACAATCCGAATTGGGAACAAGAATGAAAAGACAGAAAATGTTCTACTAGTAGAAGATATGAAACATAATATTTTAAGTGTGAGTCAGATGTGTGACCAAGGTCATAAAGTTACTTTCGATTCAGAAAAGTGAGATAAGAAAAGAAGGTTCAGGAAAATTGGTTGCTACAACTGCAAGAACTTCAAGCAACATATATGTGTTAAGCGAAATTGGAAATGAAAAGTGTTGTCTAGGAAAGGAAGATGAAAGTTGGCTATGGCATAGAAGAATGGGTCACATGCATTTTGATAACCTTGTCAAAGTTAGCAAAAGAGAAGCAGTCAGAGAAATGCCCCAGATCATGAAACCAACCAACACTTTATGCAAGCATTGCCAACAAGGAAAACAAACAAAGACCATGTTCAAATCAAAGGAATATTCAACAACAATACCACTGGAAATTGTGCATACTGATCTAGTTGGACCAACTACAACAAAATGATTAAAAGGTGAGAGATAATTTATGTTATTAGTTGATGATTATACAAGAATGACTATAGTTTTCTTTCTCAAGAACAAGTCAGAAGCTTTTGAAAACTTCAAGATCTATAAGGAAATGGTTGAAAATGAGATGGATTCAAGAATCAAATGATTAAGATCGGATAATGGAGGAGAATTCACCTCAAAGGAATTTATGGACTATTGCAACAATCATGGAATAAAAATGCAATTCTCCGTCGCTAGGACACCTCAACAGAATGGAGTTGTTGAAAGAAAGAACATGACAATACAAAAAATGGCTCGAACAATGATAATGGATTCAAAGTTGACAGATATTTTTTGGACACAGGTAGTGCATACAACAATTCACATTCAAAACAGAGTAATGCTTAGAAACAACACTGATAAAACTTCCTACGAGCTATGGAAAGGAAGACCAGTAAATGTGAAGCACTTCAGAGTTTTTGGAAGAAAATGCTGCATCAAAAGAGTAGATGGAAGAATGAGAAAGTTTGACTCTCGTATGGACAAAGGAATACTTGTTGGTTACTCAAGTACAAGGAAAACATACAAGTGTTACAATCTAAGATTAAACAAAGTTGTGGAAAGCATCAATGTAACAATTGATGAAACAGACAGACCGGAATCAAAGGAAGAAGAAAACAAATAAATGGAACAACTTTTCAAAGAAGAAGATGAAAAAGAAGTAGAAGAGGAAGATGAAGATGAAGAGAATCCGACAGAAGCAGAAGAGCAAGTTCAGCAAGTATCTCCAAAGACACCTAGAAAACAAGTACATAAGAATCATCCTTCAGATCAGATTATTGGAAATAAAGATGCAGGAGTTGAGACTAGAAGAAAAATCCGTTCACCAGAACAAACACACCTAACACTCTTATGTACAATTGAACCAAACTGTTTTGAAGAAGCCATCAAGGATGAATTTTGGAATAAGGCCATGGATGAAGAATTAGATCAAATAGAGAAAAATGACACTTGGGAATTGGTTCCAAGACCAAATAATAAGAATGTGATCGACACAAAATGGGTTTTCAGGAATAAATTGAATGAAGATGGACAAGTTACAAGGAACAAAGCTAGATTGGTATGTAAAGAATATGCACAGATTGAAGGAATCGAATTTTAAGAGACATTTGCCCCAGTTGTCAGAATGGAAGCTATCCGTTTTCTTTTAGCTTATGCATGCTTTAAAAATGTTAAAGTATATCAGATGGACGTAAAATCAGTTTTTTTGAATGGGGAACTTGAAGAAGAAATCTACATTGAACAACCAGAAGGATTTCAGTTGTCAGAGAACACAAACTATGTGTGTAAATTAAATAAGGCCTTGTATGGTCAAAAATAGGCTCCTAGAGCATGGTACTCCATACTGGATAAGTATCTGCAACAGGCAGGGTTCAGAAAAGGAAGTGCATACAACAACCTGTACATCAAGGTAAGTCAAGGTAATATTTTATTAATTGAAGTTTATGTTGATGATTTTATTTTTGGTAGTGATGATGACAGGTTAAGACAAAAATTTGCAAAAGACATGTAGAATGAATTTGAAATGTCGTTACTTGGAGAACTATCCTTCTTTCTGGGACTTCAGATACGTCAAAACAATCAAGGAATTTTTATTTTTCAAACCAAGTATATCAGAGAAATGCTAAAGAGGTTCGGAATGGAAGATTGCAAACCAGTTATCACTCCCATGCAAACTAGTTGTAGGTTGAGCAAAGATGATGATTCGAAGCCTACAGATCAGAGGCAATACAAGTCAATGATTGACAGCCTACTATATGTGACAACATCTAGACCAGATGTAATGCAAGCAGTTGGACATGTGGCACGATTTCAAGCAACACCAAAGGAATCACATGTATTAGCAGTAAAGAGGATCTTCAGATATCTCAAAGGAACAAAAGAGTTTAGATTATGGTATCCAAAAAAAAAGATCTATTACTTATTGCCTACACAGATGCAGATTGGGCAGGTTGTATTGATGACCGATGAAGCACTAGCGGAGCAACATTTTACTTAGGTGAGTGTTTGATATCATGGCTAAGCAAGAAACAATCATCAGTATCTCTATCTACAACCGAGGCAGAGTATATTGTAGCAACAACATGTTGTACACAAGTTCTTTGGATGAAACAAACTTTGACAAATATAAAGGTTGAGTATGATGAGTCCATTTCAATATATTGTGATAACACAAGTGCCATTAGTATCTCAAAAAACCCAGTGATGCACTCTAAGACGAAGCACATTCCAATCAAGTATCACTTTCTACGAGAACGGGTTGCAGAAAAGAACATCAGAGTTGAGTATGTGGACACAAAAGAACAAGTGGCATACATCTTTACAAAACCAATTCCACGGGAAGCCTTTGAATATCTTCGCCAAAGACTTGGAGTTATTTCTACTCCAAAATGAATGCTTATCTTATATGTCTTAGATGTACATGAAGAATCTGTTGAAATAATGTAATTGCAAAGAGTATTCTTATTATTATTGATATATTATTTATAAGATTAATCCCCATTGTGGATTAATCATGCCGGTAATTGTATTAGGACCAAACCCCATTTTGCGGATTGGTCAACAGTCAATTGTAATAGGCAAAATAAGAAGTCGGCCCCAACAGTTATTATTGAGACCCAGAAATATAATAAAGGTGGGTTTACCCACCCAGAGTGAGAAGTCAGCCCTGCCAGTGAAGACATTTCACACGTGCCAGAATTGTATATATAAAGAGGCTAGCGCCTCACTTTAACACACAACACACTTGCTCATTTCCAAGAGGCAAGTTGCAACTTACCAGTTGGAGAGAGGGAGAAGAGTGGCGCATCTTTTGGAGAGGACTATCTGTATTGGTTTGAGTTATCTCTTGACATTGTATTGGCAATTTATGATAAAGAAGTTTTTGCTGGGTTTTCTTCCCCTAGAGGGTTTCCCAGGATAAATGCTGTGTCTCTTGTGAATGTGTATTTCTCAGTGATCTTATTCTTATGTTGCTATTATCTATTGAAATGCAAAGAACTATAATAATGGCATAAACATTAACATGGTATCAGAGGCAACCTGAAGGAAGCATATTTCGCAAGAGAAAAACATCACTGTTGCAGTGCCTGCAAATTAGGGTTTTTCAAAAGTGAATCTTTTCAGCTCCAAAACTACCTAGAAAGTTGTGCCCTCCCCCAAGGATCATTTTGGCACCTAGAGTGCAGCTTTTTAGTGGCTGGATCTCTCGAAAAGTGAAACCCTAGTTTCACAAAAGTACCAGAAGTACCAGAGTACCAGAAGTATTAGAAGCACCAGTCCAGAAATCCACAGATCAGATTTGAAGGGGAAAAAGTTGGATTTTCTCAGATCCAAGTACACCAGGCTACTCGCCTCAGTCAAGCACACCTCCTGGTAAGGTCAAAATTTGATTTTAAACATTTTCATTTTTGGTCATTTTTCATAGCCTCAAGTACAAGATGTCTGCAAGCACAAAGCTTGTTGAGAAACTAGAAGGCATAGACAACTTTCGTGCCTGGAAGTATAGGATCGGTCTGATCCTTGCAGAGAATGACCTAGCAAGATTCATCAAAGAAGAAGTGCCGGAACCTGAAGATGTCGTAGAGAAAGCGAATCATTAGTATGACTTAATCAGGGCTCAAAGAATCATTGCAGATTCAATCAAAGACCCCCTGATCCCATATGTATCATCCAAGAAAACTCCGAAAGAGATGTTTGACCCTCTAAGCAAACTATACGAAGGAAAGAACATCAACCAAAAGATGAACATAAGATCTTAATTGAAGAATACCAAGATGCAGAAATGAGAAATGATTCAAGAATATTTCTTTCGAATCTCAGAAATTAAAGAACAGTTAAAAGCGATTGGAGACACCATAGATGAAGACGAATTCGTAATGACGGTCCTAAATGGTCTCACAAGACCTTGGGATGCTTTCATCCAGATGATATGTGGCAGAAAGAAGAAACTACAATTTGAGATCCTATGGGAAGAATGCATCCAAGAAGAGACAAGGGTAGCTAACCGTGAAACACTACTAGCAAGGGATTATGATCAAGCCCTGGCTACTCATACAAAAGGAGGAAGGGAGAAACCTTACTTCAAAAGGGAAACTCATAGAGAGCCTCAACCATCAAACAAATTCAACAACAAAGAATCACATCCAAGAAGTTTTCAGAAGAAAGGACAACGCAAGGGAAGAGATCTCTCATCTATACAATGCTATCATTGTGATAAGATGGGACACAAGGCGAATTCTTGTTCAGTCAGAAGAGAAGATTACAAGAGGAAACACAAG
>JASDQU011101173.1:20336-30834 GCA_032191745.1 Picea mariana | reverse complement strand
TTTCCTTTTCCTTCATGTCCAAATAACTTCATCAATATTCTGGTCCAAAACCCATGACTAGGGTTGACATCAATGACAACAACCAATCTTCCAACAGATATGCTATGATTGCAATTAACCACCGAAAAGACAGAAATAAAGTCGTTTGAAGACTTGGATCTTATCCCGGCGTGATACATCGAATATTTTTAAACTTATGTTTCATTAAAGAACATGGTTGTGTACATTCCCATCATTCAAGTTTACCAAATCATGATGACTTCAAATCTTTCACATTCTTTGTAATCAGGGTCTTTCCTTAATGCATATCTCACATTTTTTGTTTCTGTCACATCTAAGCCAAAGCTCCCTAATTTTGCACTGTGCATTCTCCCTCCAAGCCTAACTTTCCAATTACAGGTGTACATGAGCATTCCAACAAATGAAGAAGGGAGGACCATCTCTAAGAAAGGAACTTGATGATATTCACTACCTGGAATCACACCCAAATGTGTGTCAACTCTTCAAAGATGCTGGTTGCTACAATTTTTGTGAAAAATTACAGAGCTCTCACCAATAGGTGGCATAATTTTTTTCTTTGAATTTTGATGGAAGAAAAGCAATTATTGGCCAAGATGAATTCCAAGTGGATGAATCCCTCATAGCCGAAGTGACAGAACTTCCGAGGACTGGAGAAAACTGGTTCAAAACCACTGTCACAAAAGATGTTGAATTTAGGTCATACCTGAAACCAGAACACAAATGTTTGGTATGGAAGAAAGACATTCCTATGTCTTTTCTTGAAGAGAAATGGCAATATTTATTGAAATCCATATTTGTTTATGTAACTTGTGAAAGTAGATACAGTAGGGTTATGATCTATCATTTTAAACTCATGAACCATTTCACTGGTAGAAGCCCACTCAATCTACCTTGTTACCTCCACATAAGCTTAACTAAGATGGCTCATCAGGTCAAGGCTAAGACAAATGAGGTTGCAGGTAGGTTATATCATCATGGTTTAATTAAACTCTTGGTTTATGAGCTGTTGCAGAGAAGGAGCAAGGAATGGAATTACTTCTTATTCTGGAATGATTTCCAGACTGATGTACAACCAGATGATAAGAAGAGTCCTTATTCAAAAAAGTCTACTACTCCTAGAAGTGGAAAGAGGAGGAGGAGATCCATCTCTCCAATTCTAGTTGATCAACCCTCTCCATCTTCTAATCCTAAAAAAACTAAGAAGAAACTAAACTTTAGTAGTGAGGCAGAGAAGGCAGAAGAACCCCTAGTAAACAAGAGGATTCTTAATCTCCCCTATATAGACTTAGAGGATGAAGAGCACCAGGTTGAAATAGGGAATGAAGATCCAGCTACCACAGGGTATGAAGATACAGTGTATGTAAATCCATTCACAATGAGGTATGAAGATATTCCATCACCTACACCCAAAGAAGAACAAGAGCTGCAAGTTGCAGATGCCTCATATAGCAGAAAAGTAAAGTAGAGAAAATCAAAGGAAATCAGGAAACTTAGAAAGAAGTTAGCTCAACAAGAAGTTATAGAAAGGGTAATTAAAACCAGATATGAAACTCTGTCAAAGAATTTTGCAGAATTTAGTTCAGCCTTAGAAAAATTAGCACATGAAAGCATAAAGGAAAAGAAAAAGAAGAAGAAGATTGTAAAAGACTACAATAGCTTATGGGGAGTAGTTATGCACTTGAAGAAAAAGGTCAGGGCTTTAAGGTTGCGAACTATGCCTTCAATACCCCTGTCTTAACCACATGCTACTCTTGAAACCCTAGCAGAGGTAGCCACTCATTAGAATGATCCAAAGGCAACCAACAATCCTATAATCACTCTATAACTTGAGCAAGGTGCAGAGGCTTCATAAGATCGGTCCTAAGGTTTTTTAGAGTTAATCCAAAAGTTATTATGCAATTTTGTTTAAAACAAAACTTTTGGTGGCTTGGGCGAACATTTCAACTGTTCATTAGCCACCGAAAGAGGGGTTTTTGGTAGCTAACTGGCCCAAGTTTTGTCTATTCTAGCCACCGAAAGCACTGACAGGGAAGAGAGGTATTGGTTTTGCATAGATCCAAGTTTTTCTTATCCAAATGCCTCAAGAACAGTCTCAATCGATAGATAATAATTAAAGGCATCCTTATCAAGAGTCTGTTTTGATTTTGAAGATGCCCAACAAGGTGGAAACGTTAAATCGGTTACCTATTTTCTGGGAAAACACTATTTTGTTGTTAACAGGTGGTAGTTTCGAATTATCTTGTATCTCAAGAAGACCTATCAATCTTAGAAGGATTATTACACCTGTCAAAGATGTTAAAGGACGTAAAGATCACTTGAGATAAGCGGTTGACCTATTATATAGGATTTCTGCCTATTTTCTTGGGTCAGTTGCTAACTGTCTATTTTTAGAAAGTTCGATCCAGTATTTCAGGATTTGGAGAATCTGATGTAAAGGCTATAAAGCCACAAACTTTTGATAAACATGGGTTCAACTTTGAGTTCTAAAATATACTGCTATCTTGATAAGACACTTTCTTTAATATATTTAGCCTATAAGCTTCTTTCATTGTTATTGTTAGACTTTCTTTTCATCTCTGTTCTATGCCTACGAGTTGAAATTATTTCTTTGTCTCTGTTTAATGTCCTATGGTAAATTTCATCTTACCTTTGATTATTAAGAAAGGATCATAAGCATTCACTACTAGTTTTTTGACCCATCATATATATTGTTTTATGTATGTTCTGGTTAATTGATTAGTTTCTTATCCATCTGATTCACAACCTATCTGATAATAGCTCTTGAAGGCCTTGTATTGTTTGAATATACCTAGACTGTCTTGAGGATACAATCCAGTGAGTTAGATATTCATCTTGATCCAACCCCACACCCATTATTAAGTGAATCATTACAAGAACAGTTAAGTTACTGGGCATCTCTGAGATACAACCTAGGAGAGTTTCCTGGAGTGATAACACATCCATTTAAAAAGACCTTTTTTTTTACTTGAAAGCAGTCTTCCATACATCTATCTGTTCTATTGGGACCTGGTGGTAGGCAGTGTTATAGCAAGATTTGCCTCACCATTGCTATATTGCACAGAGGGCCTTTTTCCATTTCCCTATGCAGACTTGTCATCCCTTTTTGATGAATCCAGAGCTAAAAATACATATTTTTCCACATATACGTGCCCTATCTACTATACAACATGCGTATACGCAGGTTGCTCCACTACATCTCGTGTACATTGGGATTTGTGCCAGAAAATAAAAAAATGAAGTCGGGTTTCCATGTCACGATAGGAGATCTCTTATCCTTGGACTTCCATATACTGGAAACATTCTAATGTGGCCCTTCAGTTTCGTTTTGAAGGCTATAAGAGCACAATTCCGAGCTATGGAAAAAAGGAGAAAGCATTCAACTTTGAGAGCAAAGTTACTCTGGAGAAATTACTTGAATTTACTTCATATTAAGTCTACATCCCTTTGTCCCTCAAGTCTGAACACAGTGTTCAGCCCCCAAGCTCTTTTCCTATTGTTGAGAGAACCTCATTGTCTCTTTTCTATGAGCTTGCCTTTGGTGGAGGATTGAAGTGGTGGAGACCTATTTGGAAGGAACTTGGTTTCTTGGTTCCGAACCGTGCCGACACAAAAGTCTATAATGTTATCATTTTTGTTGATCATTTATTAATAGAAATACTCCTTTCCCGTCCTATTGGTATCATCCAAATATATGATTATTATCCATGGGCATGTTTGTAATGTTTATTAATGGATTATGCTATCTGATGTGAAAACCTTTTATATTATCACTATATGCTTGCTCTACATGTTTGTTGAGAACTTGTTGTAGGTACAAAGCTTTGGGTCAAAGTGCTCAATGGTGGACATCTTCAAACGTTGGAACGAAGTAGGCTTCTTTCTTATCTCACTTGCACATTGATTTATATAGCATATGTTGGAATTGAGTAGATTTCTGCAGTCATACCTATCTGTTGTGGTTTACCCTAGCCATAGAGTGTTTTTCCCTTGTAACAGAATTGGCGACTCCACTGGGGAGAGATCTTCATTCTAAAGGTTGAAGTAATTTTTCTCCTTGCATTTCTCTTTTTCCTTTGTGTTTCTTGTCGTATCACTGCTTGACAGATTCTATTCACTCTGGGTCTGAGTTTTCAGCCTTTTACCCTTGCCTGGCCTTGTTTTCAAGCTTGTACGTGCCTATTTCCTTGAAAGTCATGTACACACAAGTGTTGTCTCACTGCAAGCTGCATATATACACACTGTGTTCCTGAACAGTCACGCATACCACTTTTCCTTGCCTATTTTCTTGGTTTTGTGATTGCTGGGTGGGATTTGATAGTTGTTGAGCCTTCGTAGGTATCTGTAGTGCTTGTTAAGATTATCCGGGTTGACAGGAAACCTGTTTGGAGTTAAATTTTTGGGCGGAGTCTTTCTCATTATTTTTCATTTTTTAAATGTCCTTGAACTCTGGGTTGTTTGCTTGGCTGCTTGGTATTTTGCTTGAGTTACTCTGTTTATATGCAGTAGAATTTATATATCAGGTTGCTTATCAGTCCATGCATTTTCTTTTTAATATATTGAAAATAAAAAAAAAATAGGAATTTTACATTGCTTGTCATTTTTGTCTTCTGAATCTTTATCATTAGCTTAGTGCATTTAGTGAAAGGTTGCATTTTGCTTATGAACTGTAGAGTTGAAATTGAAAATTGCACTATTTTTGTACGCATATCATTCATTGAAAAGTAAAAATTACACATTGCATTATATTTATATTTATTTTCTTCCAGAGTCGTAATATCACGAGTTTCACTTCCATACCCTTTTGAGTAATCATGGCCAATAAAATTTACGCTTTAAACTAAAATTGATTAGTCACGATTTTACTTTTAGGGTGCACAAACTAGTCTAGGATTTAGTGCCTTGGAGTAGGATTTTGTGATTAAACTTCTCCAAGGAAATTAAATCAACATATGTGTCAAAGAGAGGGAGTTGATAATTCCATTGTATAATTGGTAAGATCAGGAGGCTCCACTCACATTGGAGTTAATCACAAGGTCACGCGAAGTTAGTTGAAGGGATAACCCCCGGATACTCACCTAGCGTCAAAGATATTTCTGTGGATTTATTCATATTTGGGGATCTTTCTAGTACCCATACCTCTGTGAGAGGCAATGATTTCAAGGTTTCGAGATTTACTACCTTGCCCATACAGTAATAAAGACTTACGACTACTTGCCTGTGCATCGGTTATACAGTGGTTTATTAGTTTCTTGACATAGGTATCTCATAGGTTACTTGCAGGGGTTATTCTGCTTGTACCTTGGGTCAGATAGGGGTCAGACAACACACAACCTTTATGGAGTATTACCTCTCCAGGAGGATCTGACTGACTAGTTGTTAAGCCCATGAGGGCCCCTATAACCGATTCTGTTACCTCCAAACTTTAGCGGGGAGTCTCAGGTCCCTCTTGGATGAGACATACCTTCTTTCATGAGGGAGGCCACTCAACCACTTTAGCTTGTTTGCATGCATATTGGTCGTTTGAGTTTTGGTATTCTCTTTGACTACTAGTTGGCCTTAGAAGTCTCTTTTGGGTGTCATCATCATGGATAGTGGAGTTTCTTTTTCTCCCTCATTTAATGCTACCCATCCCATGGTACCTACTCATTTCATGGGGACAGATCCTTCCACTTTTCAAAATGGTATGCAGAATTATAACACTCAATCCACACCTTGGGTCTCTAGTCATTTTTTTGTTGATATGCTTTCACCTGTGCAATCCTCTCCTTGACCCACGTATATGAATCCTAGCATTGGATCCGGGGGCACCATTGCCTACTTCTTCATTTGATATGAGTCATGTCCCCATGGGAGGTTGGAACCTCCCCCCTTATGGATCCAATGCTAGCTATGCTCTTCCAGAAGCCAATGCTCAGATGGGTACTTATCCCACTTATTATGCCCCATCCATGTATCTTTGGTATGCCATGTTGGTTTCATCGAACACTTTTTCCATGATAGGCCCTCAAGTACCCCCAGATATTTCATATGGGGAGAATCAATTTTACGATTCGTTCTAACCTCTTTATGGGACCCCTTCACAAGGGGGCAAAATATATCATCACTCGAATAATTCTTATCCTACCTCTGTCACTTCACAAACCTCGATGATGATGCCCGTACAAAACTCTTTGGACCATTTTGGTGTAAGTCACCACCTTTATGGGAAGGGATAGGGGGTACACCAGGATCCTTCTCGGCCTACAATGTTTCAAAACCAATATTTCCCTGGACCTTAGCATCAAATTCCACAATCTACTGCTAGCCTAGTCATTATCAGTCACACTGGTGCTCCTTCAAGAAACTCTGCCACTCACGTCGGAGATGGGTCAACATTTTCTACAAATTATGTCGACAGATCACACCCTACCTCTGCCAACATATAGGAGAAGACTCTATTACCTCTGCTACTCATGACAAGAGCATGTCACTAGCCATTGTAAACAACGTTGGGGGCATTGAGAAGCCTAGACATCTCAGACGTAAGCCTAAATTCATTTGTAGGACTTGTGAAGGAAGTCACCTTACTCATTTGTGTCCGGATACTATCAAGATACCAGGAGCATGGAGCTCTCCCAAGAGCCCTTTAGATTCTAAGTGATCCAGATTATTTTCGGCACGAAATGAGATCATAGATATAATAAAGAAATGCACAGAGATATCGTAGATATTCAATAATATAACAGAAATGTATCGAATATGCAACCATAAACACAGATATACAGTAATACACGATTTCTATTAATGAAAGAAATGTACAGAGACTGTAAAAATACAGAGTGGAAGACTCGCTAGAATGGTGGCAACTTCTCTGAGAAGAGATGTGACGGCTACTCGCATTCGCAAGAAGATGATTACAATGAGGCTCTGAAGGCATTTTTACAATAAACAGGAATGCCAAAATTCCTAGACATCCAAAAACCTAACCATAGGAGATGAAGCGCCAAAATTCATGTGGGCCCCGTTTGGGTAAGTGAGTACATCAACTTCTCGGGGTTGTAACTTTTGCATACGATCTCCGTTTTAGGCGTGTGATAGCTCGTTGGAAAGGTGTCATCGAGGAGATTCATTTTGGGGGATACATTATGACTTTGGCTATCATTGAGAACCTAGATCTCGAAAAACCTTCATTTGGACCCTCAAAATGGCCCCGGAAGTTAAAACCTGCTAAAAATAGTAAATTGCCAAAATTGCCAGAAAGACGTTTTGAGCCATTTGGAAAAGGTGGGTGGCCACCGATATCCACCTGGATCACTAAGAAATCTATAATTTCCCTGCACCCTTTTCTTCCTTCGAGTGACACAGTGCTACCTTCTTTTGACCTCGCCCCCATTATCCAAGGTCATATACCTATCACCATGCATCCTCTTCAGCCTAGATATGAAGAGGTGGTCATACCAGTGCAATCTCTAGTCAATTCCACTCTCTGTGTAGATAATGATACATCCTTTATTCATGTCATCAACATGCCAGATCCTTCTCCTTCTGAATGAGAGAGATTTATTCTTCCCCTGAGTGCTCTCCCTCCAAGTCCTAACGAGGTTCCCTTCGATTGGGACGACCTGATGGAGCATCTCATACCCCCACCTATGTATTTTCTATTAAGAGACATTATTCGAACCATCACAGAGACTATATACTCTATTAGCACGTTCTCCTCCTCAACTTGGAGATCTTTGGGTTTTCCCAAGCTTTTGTCAGCTATCTGTAAGATACTCACCTTCCACAGAAGACTGGTACGGGAGCCTTGGTCTCCCCCTTTACATGTTGATTAGAACAACAAAATGAGTCTTAGTTAAGCTCTTTTACGACTTGTATAAAAACCAAAAATATTTCCGAGTGATTTGTCCCTTTCACACTCATTAATTTGGATTTGAAAGGTCATGAGTCTTGGTTAAGCTCTTTTCCGACTCGTTACTAAAAATAGAAAATATCGCTAAGTGAACTTGTCTTTTTCACACTCGTAAATTAGATTTGAAAAGACTTCTATTTGGCACAAGTTTATCCCTTTTTCACACCAAGTAGACTAAAAGACATAAAAAAGGACATTTTTTGGCATTAAGTTGTGATTGCATCTCATGCCCTCTCTTGCAGTATTGAGCCTTTAGCTGGTTCTCGCTTTGCATTATAAACCGTTGCCTAAGCAGTTTTTTCATGCTCAACCAAGCAGAGCCTTGTTTATATCCTTTGCAATTTGACACCCTATACCCTGGAGGGAACATCACCCTGAGTGTCCATCTCCCACATGCATTTCCTTTCATTGATCATAGGTACATTCCACTGCTAGAACTAGTTTTGCTTACTTGCGACACTCGTTTCCTCCTCTGTATCATAGCATTCATTTGTTATGAAAAAAAAAAAAAAAGATGGGCAAGTAGGGAGTACAATATTATATTTGGCAGCAGTCGTGTTGCCTTTGAGCAGAGCACAAAGTTATTGAGTCCTTATGTCATCATAATTTTGGGTCTAGCATGGCCTTAGGAAGCTGATCTCATTACAGAGTTTTCTCTACCGACTGGTTACTCTTCCAGTCCCTATAGAGAACATTATTGATGCCTCCTGCATCTAATAGTCACATCAAAGAGTCTATGCTACTGGAGTCTACCATATGTCTCATTCTATTTTTCAAAGGAAGTCTATCAACCTATGTCGACCATTCCTCAAAACTCTTGACTTTGCATGTCAACCATACCCTCAATTTGTCTCAGAATCACATGATACTATGGTCTTATCATGCACCTTGGTCCTACTTTCATCATTGGTAGGTCACCTTGAACCCAACAATCGACATTTCATCATTGGTCGTTGACTGGGTGGTTTCCCTTGTGTTCAACGGCAAGACATCTATTCACACTTTGGGATTCATGCAGTGTCTTGGATGCCATTAGCCTTATTGGTGGTTTCCTCACCTTTGTCATCAACTTTCATCATTGGCTTCTATTCAGAGGGTCTTTTTCATGTACCGCTTGCATTTGGCACATGCGAAAGACTCACAGGGATGTTGGTTCATGAACATGTTCTTCGTCCGATCTCCACCAAATTATGAAGATCCTGCTTCGTCCCTCATGTTTACTGATGATAGATGCCTTAATTCTCTCCTTTCAGGGGGTCTCTTTCCATCGACTTTAGCTCATTTATTCTGGATATGGGACCTAGATTTTTATGAGTACCTTGAGACTTGTAGTCATTAGTGGCGGGCTTTCTCTCCATTGACAGATGGGAATACATCAATGGATTCCCCAAGTGTTCGACACCAACTCCTTTATTCACACTTGTAGGAATGTGCTCGGTGCCTTGATACCTACTTTCATTATTGGTAGGTTGTCTCGCGTTTGTTAACGGTATACCTCAATGACCGGTAATCAAACGATGTCTCATTGTGTTTGACCTCAACTCCTTTATTCACACGATGTAGACTTGTACCCTTGGTGGATAGTGTAGAAGACTTGAAGACATCACTATGTGGCCACAACATTCTTGAGTTGTTGCTTCCTTTCCATTGGACCAACACCCATTTGAATTTAGTAATCATGGGACATCAGATTATACTCCATTGTATACAGATATCTTCAGAATGGTTTTGAGACTAGTTCTATTGGGCCTTGTTCGTGATTATGACAAATTTTGGCATATAACCGCATTTGTTTTTGCCTATTCATGGCCATAGACACTTATTTGGAATATTTTCCACATGGATCTGCATTGTATTCTATTGGCATCCATATATGTAAAGCCAACACAGAATCTAATGAGCAACTAGTCTTTCCAACTGGGTTTACACCACTCCACTTCTGGGTTATTTATAATGTATTTTGGTCATCGTAGATTCTCCTTTGATATCACACATTAGGAGGCATCTGTTATAGAAAGATTTTCCTCACCATTTCTATCTTGCACAGAGGGCCTTTTTCCATTTCCCTATGTAGACTTATCATCCCTTTTTGATGAATCCAGAGCTAAAAATACACATTTTCCCACATATACACGCCCTATCTACTATACAACATGTGTATACACAGGCTGCTCCACTACAACCTGCGTACATCGAGATTCGTGCCAGAAACTACAAAAATGAAGTCGAGTTTCCATGTCACGATAGGAGATATCTGATCCTTGGCCTTCCATATACTGGAAACATTTTGATGCGGCCCTTCAGTTGAATTTTGAAGGCTATAAGAGAACAATTTCGAGCTATGGAAAAAATGAGAAAGCATTAAACTTTGAGAGCAAAGTTACTCTGGAGAAATTAATTCATATTGAGTCTGCATCCTTTTGTCCCTCAAGTATGAACACAATGTTCAACCCCCAAGATATTTCCTTATTTTTGAGAGAACCTAATTGTCTCTTTTCTATGAGCTTGCCTTTGGTGGAGGATTGAAGTGGTGGAGACCAAGTTGGAAGGAACTTGGTTTATTGG